>CM038671.1:266970706-267134656 GCA_021605145.1 Aegilops bicornis | reverse complement strand
TCCATGAAGGAGGTGATCGCACGCTCGAACTAAATGGCAAACTGCATTATATAGTCTGTAACACTTTCCGGCTTAGCCATGGAATTTAATGTTGGGGCTACTATGTAGCCACTGGCACAATTTTTCAAGGCATTCTGAATACGGTAGCGTGTGTACATGACCGGAAACGGTCCTTCGTTAATGCAGAGGAATCCTAAAGATTCCGATAAGTCTTCTCGAGTGGTTGAGCAGTCTCTCGTCATTTGTATCATGACAGTGATACTTTTCGGCTTTCTCTACGAGGTGCTCGTCCGGAATAACGAGGCACAATCGCAGAGTTCTCCTTTGGCCACCTTAGCCGATATTAACTAACGTAAGGCGGCAAACCCAGGAGCCAAGGCAAACCCAACATTTGACCAAAGACATGATTTGAGCTGCTGCATATAAGGCCAAACTTCGTGGCGCCGAACACTCCCGGTATTCTCCGGACTTTATAATATCGGATGGGCTCAAGAATGCCCATTCATTATAAAACCATGTGTTTCTAGGTATCATATGCGTTAAGTCCTGTCGTGGCGAGATGCCAAAAACAAAGCATTGGTATCCTCTCGTGGGTATGTAACCCATGGGATGGTTAAACAACAAGAGGCAATAGAAAAGGTTTACCTGAGGCTTAATCTAAAAGAAACCTTTTGAGCGGGGCCTCGCCGCACGCGTCTGCGCCTTTGTCTCCGCAGCCGTATCCTAGAAGGGTATCGCTTGCTAACGTTATGCGTGAAAAAGAAGAACCCGCAGGGGAGTACAACGTAAGTATGCGATGGATAAAAGTGTAAGCCATTGGCCTGCCAATAAGGTTGAGCCAAGTGTAGGGCTTTATTAGGCAATTATAGCCCCTGGTATCCACTATAGGATTACATATATGGTGCCCTGGTTCGATCTGGGCCACCGGACTCGTCTAACCGTGTCCCTGGTCTTAACGACCGGTCATATTTTGGAGGTCGCTTATAGTCCGGCCGCGAGGGCCATCGCGTGTTCCTGTGCGCGTGACGAGCGCTCTATTATTCCGCTAACGGTGATGACGCCATGTGGACTGGGCATCTTGAGAGTAAGGTAGCCATAGTGCGGCAATGCGTTGAAACGGGCGAAGGCCGTTATTCCAAGCAGTGCATGATAGTTGCTTTGGAAGAGTGCGATGATGAAGAGTAGCTCTTCACTTCTAGAGTTGCCTAGAGTGCCGAATGTTACCTCTAGTACGACGGAGCCCCTGCTGTGGGCTTCAACGCCTGGTATCACCCCTTCAAAGGTGGTGTCGCATTGGTTAATTCTGGATGGGTCTATCCCCATCCTGCGGATAGTGTCCTCATATATTAAATTGAGATTGCTGCCGCCGTCCATGAGGACGTGGGTGAGATGGTATCCGTCGATTATTGGGTCAAGCACCAAGGCCTCGATCCTCCGCGCCCGAATACCAGTTTGGTAGTCCAAGTGATCAAGGTGATCGGATAGGGCATCCAAAGTGGTTAGGTGTGAGTACGATGGGCTCTATATCGGCGCGTCTCTATGCGCGTTAGTGCCCCTCACTGGATGTGTGAGTCGCGTGGATCATGTTCACCGTTTTAACCTCTGGCGGGAATTTTTCCGTCTTCAGTTATACTTACCGACGAGGTTCATCCTCGTCTTCACTTGGTGTTTCCCTTCTCTTGTGTTCGACATTTAATTTGCGGCCTGCTTGAAGACCCAAAGACTCTCTGTGCGTGTGGTTTTGCAGGTTTGACAAGTGCCATGAATTTGGCATAGTATGTCTAGGACTCTATTCGGACTGACGGTCCCTCTTTCTTTGCCTTTGGATGGCTTATTTTGTTGATTAGGTCGAGAGCCCTGAATCGCATTAACCATCGTGTTATCCGGCTTTCTTCCTTGTTTTGGCATTTGTTTTTATGACGCCGTGGCTTCCGTTGCCATCCCTTATTTGGATGTCTTTGGGGTCGCTGAGTGCCTTTACGGGCTAGCCAGCTATCTTCTCTCCCGTGCAAAGCGGGTCATAAGGCTTGTTAGGTCTCCCATTGTCCTTGGCTTTTTCTTGGCCGAGGTGTCTAGCGAGCCACTCCATGGCCACGGATCTTGTGTTTGAATGCCTCTAAGGCTTGACATCCGGACGATCAACAATTTGATTCTTCTTAGTGAGGAATCTGTTCCAAAGCTTCAGCTGGATTCTCAGGGCTGTTGGACTATGTGGCTTAAGTCACAAGATCCTGAGGCGGACATAAGTCCCTTGAAAATTGGCCTAGCGTCCTCAAGTTCCTCCCAGCTCCAATTGAGTTTTGGGAGACTTTTCAACCAGAGGCCGAAATGGTCCCTTTAGTTTGAGGGGGAGGTATTTAATGGCATGAAGGTCATCCCCATGAGCCATATGTATGTGCAGGATAAAGTCCTCGATCCAGACCCCTGGGTCTGTCATTCCGTCGTATGCCTCTAGGTTCACATGTTTAAAGCCCTGTGGAAATTCATGGTCCAGTACTTCATCGGTAAAGCACAGGGGGTGAGCAGGCCCTCTGTATCTGGACGTGTTTTGGCATGCCGTGGGCTGTTGTTGTGTCCGGTGTTTACTCCGTACTGGTGTTCGATTGACGTAATAGTTTTGGTGACCATAGTCCCTCGCCGGGGTGGGTCCTTTGGATCCATAAATGGATCTGGCCGCGCCGGCTTTCTTATTCAGGTGTCCATGTGGATCGTGTGCGGCATCGGTAGCCGCTTTGTTGCGGTTATGAAGTGGTGCAGCTTCATCGTTGAATTGTGGCAGTAGCTTGCGTTTTGGATAGCTCTTTGTGTGGCGATCATCGCCAGATCTTTCTTCGGTGTCTAGCACTTTATTCCATCTCGCGGTTGAGTGTTTCTGCGCAGCTTTGAGCCGTTAACTTACGCTTCTTTAGACTTCTTGCGGTGGTCATAAGCTTTACGTGGAGGTTATCTCATTCCACGTGTTTTCCGGGCTTTCATCGTTATCCGGTACTGTTTTCACATCTTTGGTTTGTTTTGATGACCTCATCCGTCGGGATCATTGTCTTGGGCGCCACCTCAAGCTGTGTTCGTGGTGACCTGGTTCGCCCCGCTCTATCACTGGGTCCATATGGTCGTTGTTGCCTTGAGTTGATTGTAGTGTCGATCCCTCTCGGTGCTCTTGTCACTATTTTGTTTACCGTTGGATTCTAGAACGAGCGCTTTGCGTCGCTTTGGCTTTTTCCGGGGTTTTATCGTCCGGGATTGTCGCCTTGTCCTCTTTGGGCGTATCCACCATGTATATGTCGTGTGTGAGGGGAAGTCCAACCCCATAGATTCCGATCTTCTCCCGCATCGTCGCCCATACCGTCGATGTCTTTGGAGTCGGTCAGGCGTGTCGGTTAAATCATCGACCGTGGCTATGAAGTGGGTGGTGGGTGGGCAACAAATTTCTTATGCGCTTTGCTTCCCACTCGAACCGGACATAGTTTGGCCCGAAATTTCAGTCAAAGAGAGAGTTTTCAACGAGTTCAGCATGTCGCCAAAGGGCAAGTGCTTGAAAGATGTCCGCGCGGTGAACTCCATTAATGGAGCCCAACTTTGGCTCGGCCGGCCCGGAGTGCGCGGACGGACTCAACATTCGGATCTGAATCCGGGGTCCGAGTCATAGGCCACCGCAAAGCGTAAGGCCCGTGTTCGGCTCCGCCATCGCCAATAAGTGCGCGACCTGCAGGGTGGGTCCAACCCTCCGTCCCCAAAGCGACAAGACATGCTCGGTTTAGATCCGAGACTCTTCAAGTGATACCGAGCTTTGTCCGCTTGAGGCCCTAAGCCGTGCTAAATGCCGTGTTGTCCAAGGTTCTGGGAGGAAAGTCTCGCCTCGGACAGCGCCGATGATGATTGAAGGGCCATCGAGCTGGCGGCAACGACATAGAGGGACTCTCAATGAAAGCACCAATGTCGGTGTCAAAACCGCGGATCTCGGGTAGGGGGCCCCTGATCTTGCAAGGCCAAGGTCGATGGTAACGGTAAATCTAGGGACACAGATGTTTACCTGTGTTTGGGCCCTCTCGATGGAGGTAAACCCTACTTCCTGCTTGATTAATATTGATGATATGGGTAGTACAAGAGTAGATCTACTACGAGATCGTGAGAGGCTAAACCCCAAGAGCTAGCCTATGATGGTATGATTGTAATTGTGATCGTACCTTCTAGGACCAACCTCTCCGGTTTATATAGACACCGAGAGGGCTAGGGTTTACATGGAGTCGGTTACAAGGAAGGAAATATAATATCCGGATCGCCAAGCTTGCCTTCCACGCCAAGGAAAGTCCCATCCGGACATGGGTCGAAGTCTTGAGTCTTGTATCTTCACGCTTCAATAGTCCGGACGTTGTACACAGTCCGGCTGTCCGGATACCCCCTAATCCAGGACTCCCTCAGTCACCGCAATGGGCAAGGAATTCAAATATAGTTACTACCTCCATTTTTTGTACACAAGGCCAGTATAACAAAATTACAATTTGCAAAGGGCCACTAACACTAATCGAGGCAAAATTGATGGGGTTAGCAACCAAGGACATTAATATCCCCTGCATGCATGCGGAAGTGAGAAGGTTCTGTTTGCATGGCGTCTGCATTAATCAAGCGATGAGGAGTGAGATGGTTAGCTCTTTTGTCTTTGGAGAAAAAAAATCGCATTAATTGACACGTGAAGCGAGGATTTGTATCGATTAAATCCCGCATAAAGCGAAAACCTCGCCTTTCTTTTTTAACACTAGTACTCCTAAATGCGTCTGTACTTATCCTGTTTGGGTCTAGGCCTTGCATTGCCAAACTTCGCCACACATTTTTGCCAAGCTTGCCTAAAGTTTCCAAAATGAGAAGGAGGTACACTTACAAGACGGGTCAAGTCCGCGGGTCGCACAAGCACCTCTCACACGGTCGCTTCCTCGCATTGCGCGTCGCATCTGCACCCTCACACAACAGCTTCCCGCACCGCAAACCCAACCAAGGGAACGACCCTCATCGACACGTGCCGCCGCATGTGAACAAACCAAACTCAGCCATCCTATCGGCTGACACATAATTTTCGTTCATAGAGTATGTTTATCCAACCGCATGTTGGGGAGTATCCGTCTGTGAAATCGCGGTCTGCTGCATTGGGGAAAAAGAAGAGGTGAGGAAGAAGGAAAGAAGGGTTAGAGACGTGGGATATTCATCCAACCGCGCCTGAAATGGTGAGGCGGCCAAGTCGAGCGACTTGTATAACAACTAGTATGTTTTTACACAAAAGATCCATAAAAACAACAACATAAAGAAAAACTATCCTTTGCTCGCCGAAAAGAGACGGCCTGCGTCGTCTTTGGCTGCCGGCCTTGAACCAAATTGCCGGCGTGTGTCTCCGCACCGTGGTTGTCCCTCGACCTCCGGCTACTTGTTCAAGCGGAGGCAAGTCTTGGCGCCTGCATCGCAGAGCACAGCCCGGTTCAAGTAGAGGATGGTCGGTTCCGCCTGCAGGAGGGCCTTGATGGCAGCGGCATCCGCGCGCTCCGCGTCGAGTCAAGCCTCCGCCGCCCGGTTCAAGTCCAGGACTTTCGGTTCCGTCTGTAGGAGGGCGTCGATGAGAGCGGCATCTGCGCACTCTGCATCGAGTCGAGCCACTGCCGCCCGATTCATGTCCAGGGACGTCGGTTCCGCGCGTGCGTGAGGGCCTCGATGGCGGCGGCATCCGCGCGCTCCGCCTCAAGTTGAGCCTCCGCCGCCACGGTTCACATCCATGACATCCGGTTCCTCCCGCAGAGAGCCTCGATGGCAGCGGCATCGCGCCCGCTCCGTGTCGAAGTTGAGCCTCGCCTCCCGGTCCTCCTTTAGTATCGCCATGTTGAACCGTTGGTCCGCTTTGCACCATGGGGGACTCGGGCGGCAAACCGCGGTCGGCGTCCATCGCCCTCATACCCATCGGGGCCTTCTCCGCCGCGACCTCCGCAGATGAACATTGGATCGGCTTCCTCCTCCTCGTGCTTCGGCTTCAGAGAACTTCGTGGATTGGCCCGCCGCCAAGCGAGCTTGGGAACGGAGGTCATGGCGCCGACGCCGCCGCGCGATTTCGGCGCGGGCGCCCGGCCACGACATCTTGTAGTAAGTGATCTTGCGGCGCACCATGGCTTTCCGGCGAACTAGGGACGCCGATGCGGGCTAGGGGATCAAAGGTGGCGGAATGGGCCGGAGATTTGGTGTGGTTTTAGGGCAAAGGCTGGCGAGGTCGGCGGCGAAGGTTACGGTGTGAATAGTGGTTCGGTGACGACCGTCAATCGGTTTTGATCAGAGATCGCTTCTTGTCGCGTTGGCGTTGCAGCCCGCACGCTGGACCTCCACGTAGCTCACCGAATGGAACGCTTCGTCTTGCGTTTTGCTCGCTTGTGGGACCGCAGTTGAGAGCAAACCGACGTCCCTCCCCCCCCCTCGTCATTTATTATACCACCACTCCCTCTGTTTTATGCGAAGTAAATAAAAATAGAGGGAGTATACTACGGATGAGGATCTCGACGTGGCGAACCCATTGAGTAACCGACATGCGTGGCCTAGCAAGCATGGGGGTCCGCCAAAGAAGTGACCGAAAGGAGGGTAAGGCAGGGATACCTACGTCGGAGGATCCACTTCCACTATACTACTTTGACCAAATGTTAGAGTAATAATATATGACATGCAACTTACACAAATGTTAGAGTAACAATATATGACATGCAACTTACACAAAGCATATAGGGTCTAATGCGTTTTTCGAGGCTAACTTTGACCAAATTTTAGAGTAATAATATATGACATGCAACTTACACAAAGCATATGGTCAATTTCAGGTATGTGAAAAAGAGTTTCCAATGATATAATTTTCACATTATACATCTCATGTACTCCCTCCGCCTAGGTGTGTAAGTCATCTTACGAAAACCAAATAATCCCAAAACACGAGAGCATCGGTGCATTAACTTCTACCTCATTTCTTGTTTCTTGACATATGAACCAATAAGAGATGAGGGTGTGCATGCTTTTAATGACCTGAGACTATCAAACATGACATGCATGGGTTAGTTCATTGCATGCAATACTATTAATTAGCAAATAAACATTAATGTCTCTCATATTCCCTCCTCCTTGGTCATGGTGCCATGTACCTAAGATGACTTACTCACCTATGTGAAAGGAGTACTATTAATCTTGTCAATAGTCAAACCGAAACCATCCTCGAGTACAAATCTAGGAGTACGTCTGAATCTAACAATATTGATTGGGCGTTGTTGAATGTTGATACCTTTTTTTAACATAGTAGAGATACTTTGACTACACATAAAACTTATACTCCCGCCCGCCTAGGTGTGTAAGTCATCTTACGAAACCAGATAATCCCAAAACACTTAGGCGCGGTGCATTAACTTCTACCTCGCTTCTTGTTTCTTGACATATCAACCAATAAGAGATGAGGGTGTGCATGCTTTTAATGATTTGAGACTATCAAACACCTGACATGCAATGGTTAGTTCATTGCATGCAATACTATTAATTAGCAAATAGACATTAATGTCTCTCGTTTTCTCTCCTCCTTGGTCACGGTGACATGTACTTAAGATGACTTACTCACCCTAGATGGAGGGAGTATGTAAAGTAGAAAGGATAGGAGGGAGTATATTGTACGTTCAAAAAGCGAACGTAACATTGAATACCCTTTATATATGATTTGCGGATGCTATGATCAATGGTTCAAAATTTTGAATCCGCCTTAGGTATCACGTGTTCTCACTCGTTCCCTCTCGATTTCATCTCGGGGTCCGAGATCTATTGAAAGAGGACTAGGGTGGGTACATGTGAATGATACTCGCGGAATGTTCAAATGAGGCATGCGGGAGGATGGACTCACCGGAGGGCGACATGATCGATGGAGAAGAGGTTGGAGAGGAATGAGAAATAAGCAAACGCCACATGATTACACTTGAACGGCTCAAATAAACAATAAGTTGTCTCGCTTGGCCCATATAGTGAAAGGCCTAATGCGCAACGCCGGAGCATTGACGTCGAATATGGCCGGGCAAACAGTGGAAACCGACATAGCGCAGATTATTCCAATGGAGGAGCTGGCCCACGACCTCCTCGCCAATCGACAACCGCTCATGTGGGTCGTTGGGGCCAACAACAGCATATGCAACTCCAAAGACCGGCCTGACACGGCGACCGCAGTAGTGAGCTTACACACTCCATATCATCGAGCAGACACGGGTCGGTTTCAGCAGGTGTCGAGGGTGGCGTTAGTGCTGTGGCACGACCAACAAGATGTTTGGTTTGTGCCCAAGGTTGCTTCTATCAAAGCATTGGGTAGCCAAAATTTTGGTTGAGGTATTGGTTGCCCATGATTTGGCCGACATTGGCAAGAAAATTGAACTAGAGTTGGCTAGAGTTCATTGGCATGCCAAAGAAATGGCAACCATCCAAACAAAGACCAATCTTTGGGTCATGACCAAAATTTTGGTAAGGTGCACTTTGGCCACAATCCAAACACACCCCAACACCCGGCTCGTCGAGGATGCACGGGGCGCCGCGACGCTGGCCCGCGGATTGGTGTAGCGCGCCAATCGCATCCTCGGACTCGAGACCATGCCGGTCGTCTTGCTTTTTCAATGACATGCGGGATCGCATTTGAGCAAAGGGCATCTCCAACGCTAACGCCCGCGACGGTGACTACCGGGTACACTAAAGCCCTCGTCCCTCAAGGCTGGCTGGGCGCGTTCCAGCCGGGCGCCACTGCCCGTGATTCATGCCGCCCCGCTCAGTATGTCGTTGCGTTAAGAGGCTCGGCCCGAGGAACCAACTCAATGACTTAATGACGCACCGGATGCTTGGCCTCACCGAATGCGCTACTTAAAGCGGCAACGCCCAGCTAACCTCCACACCATAGCGCATCGTCCTCCTACTCGGCACCACATCCGCCATGACCGCAAGTGTGAACGCCTGTGGGAGAGCTTGTCTTCGGGATGAAGCTCGAGGTCGCCGCCCTCGCTCAAGTCGCCTCTCGCGACGCCATAGCGGCGTAGACGCGGACGCGACATAAAGACGGCACTGGCGGTACACCGGGCGGCCGACGATGGAGCACCGCCACCACGCTGCAGATTTCTGTTGCCGCCCAACGTCCGGCACACCGCTGAGGTCGGGGCTCCTCCGAGGATGAGTAGGGCATGGGAGGCGGCAGGCATGGTGTGCCAACCGCCGGTCCAGTATCCCATGTTCTACTTCTTCCTCGCCGAGACCGCACTCTTCACTTCACGGGTCTTGAACCCCGCCCTGCACATAGAGATCGCGAGATGGAGGACGTCGGTCGCCGCCGTAGAATAGGTTTAGGGTCGGGTTTCTTTTATTTTTCTCGTCCTATAAAAGTTCAAATGTAATGAAAATTCGCCGTGTTTGCATTAATCTCGGCCGGTGTATATGAACTTTCACAATAATATACATATTGTTGGAGTACTAGAAGATGCTCGTATGCTGTACGGAAGATCAAGATCTTGTGGGAGAAAAGGATGAACGAGGGAAAGCCTTATCTCGCAAATGTGGAGAGGAGTGCGGTAAATTGTCATAGTTTCCTTCCTATCCGCTAGATATAGATCGGACGGCCTATATTGCAGGATGACAGTACACCATCATCACCGACTCGCTTTTTATTGAACCGAGACAAATCTAAAAACCCAACTAAGCCAACCTCCCAAAGATATCACGCTGGAAAAGACTCCGCCGCCCGTTTTAGTCGGGATTACCGGATTACTAGTAGTAGTATCGATGGATTGCGGCAACATTTTTTTTGAGGGGCGGCACCTAGTTTAAACGGAAAAAGGCGGTACACTCACAAGACTTCGTCATGGTCGCATTGCACCACACACGCTCGGTCGTCCACACGGCTCACACACAAACGGAACGCCGCTTGGCTTGCCTCTTCACCGACACGTGGGACCGCACTTGGAGAAACCGACCATGCGCTAAACTCCCCGCCCACCGCTACAAAATCCTCCCCCACACACAAAAATTCCCCAAAATTGATTCAACCGCCCTTCGCCAAATATTCCCAAACCCCTCCCCCGTCCCCCTCCACTCCATTCGCTTCCGCCAAAGCCGCCCCTCCCGCCGCCGCCGATACGTCGGTGCCGCGGTCCGTCGAGGGATGCATGGCGATCCTCTCGCCCCACAAAGACGCTCTCGTAGATCGCTGTCCTCTAGCCGCTACCGCCACCTCTAGCTACGTTCTTGTGGAGGCGACGGCGGTCAGCGCTGCCAAGTCGGGCGACGTCAGGTGGAGACGCACGGCGTCGGCCTTTCTCCCACAAAGACGCTGCGCATTCTAGACCGAGGCCCCATTCATGTCGGTGTAGCGCCGAATGTTAGCCGATAGACACCGTTAATCTCACTGTTTGTCAAGTAGTTTCTTGTCAATATGCTCTGCTTAAGAAGCTTCCTTGCCCTATTCTCGCACTCAATCATGCTTTGAGATGGAATGCCAAGGCCGATTAGTTGCTAAAATATCCTGCCATATATTTATTGTGACGTAGATTGCCATGGTCTAGTAGCCAATCTGTTAGGTGAAATAGCTCTACACCATTTTATACTCGATCTTTGTTGCTACGATGGCCTTCGATAGTTTGATTGCTGTGTGCTCAGCCTCATTGACTGCTGAAACAGCCTGCCATAATTTAGCACTCAAATTTCTCTGGTCAATGAGCTTTACATATATTTCACGTTACTTAGATCTCGCTTGCCCAAATATCTTGCCATAGCTTTAGACATCGACCTAGGTATTTTTTCTCGACTTCATAAAAATCATATATGTTTTTCCCCTGTAATGTCTAGTAGAAGAACTAATTTGTATGTTCTAATGTATGGACATGACTTGGATAACTTCGTCAAGATTCTCCGCTGCATATGTCGAGGGGTTGAAAACTTCATGAACTTTATCGTAGCTGAGTACGGGTCCCAAATCAGATGTGCTCTCGCCTGTAGCAGTTGTATGAATTCAGTTACAAGACCCTCAGCCAATCGTGCAAAATCATCTACACTTGTATGGGATGTGTCGGTCACATATACTAGGTGGGTTCATCATGGTGAAGTCGTGAACGTCAATCTTATTGATTACGTGGAAGCAGCAGATCACCATCTTTGATCTCGCCTCGATGCTCAGGTGGAAGAGGAGGAGGAGGTGGTGGTGGCGGAGCCAGTGAGTTTGACCAACATTGAAACAATGCTACGAAATGCTCGTGCATTCCGTGAACTTTCACCCGCAGAAGAAAAACGGTGGGCCCGCATGTTGGAACAATGCAACGCTATTGTCACCCTGTGAAATAAGCTGTCAAGATTCTTAGCTATGGTCACCTTTCTTCGTGTGAAGACATCTGAGCGGATGACCAACAAATCATTCGATGCGATGTTGGCGCTTTCCGCAAATCTTCCCGGTTGCGTCGAGCTGCCACGCACCTCTGAGAAAATTAAGAATTTCCTTCGTGCGCTTGGAATTGGATATGATATGATCCATGTTTGTAAGAATAATTGTGTTCTCGTCCTAAGGATTATGCCAACTTAAGTGAATGCCCGAAATGCAAATCATCAAGATGGAAAGATGGCGATGCTGTGAAGAGGGTTCCTCATAATGTTCGAGACATTTTCCAATTACACCAAGATTGCAGAGGTTGTTTCATGATGTCAAAACAAGAGAGGATGTACTGTGGGCATTCTAGGAACCAGAGTACAGAGATCGAATGTAATGAGCCATCCATCTCATGGTAGTGAGTGGAAAAGCTTCAATGATAAACACAAAGAGTTTGTCATTCGAGAAACATTAGACTTGGCTTAGCTTCAGGATGGATTTAACCCATTTATTACCAGAGCGCCTACATATAGCATGTGGCCGCTTGTTATCCCTTACAACATGCCTCCAAATGTCTACACCAAAGAATCAAACTACATGATGACCTTGCTCATCCCAGGTCCAAAAAGTCTTGGAAAGGATTTTGATTTGTTCATGGAGCCTCTTGTGGAGGAACTTCAACAACTATGGAAGGGTGTTCTCACTCAAGACCTATATAGCAGCCCACCAGCTGATTTCTTTCTCACAAGGTCGTTGTAATTTGGTGCATCCATGATTGTCCGACTTTGGGCACTATGTCAGGGCGAACGACACATGGTTACAATGCATGTGTTCGCTGTGACAGGAATCTGCAATCATACGCAATACTTAGCAAGATTTGTTACATTGGACACCGCCGTTTCCTTGCCAAGGACAAGCCGCATCCTAGAAAATACCAAAGACATGTGTTCAATGCAAAGCATGAAAACCGTGATGCGCCAAAGAGGCTCACCGCCGATGAGTTGCAAGTGGAATTAGAGAAGGTCAGGCATATTACACCAGGAAACCATCCTGGTAATGGTAGAAGAGAGATTATTGTTTACCCGTAGGTCCACTTTGTGGGACTTGGAGTATTGGAAAGATTTGGATCTGCGGCATAATCTTGATGTGATGCACATCAAGAAAAATATATGTGACATCATTATCGGCACACTTCTTAACATTGAAGGCAAGACGAAAGATACCTTAAATCTAGGATTGATTTGACACACCTGGGTATCAGAAAGGATTTGCAGGTGCAAGATGAAGGTAAACCACGGGATATGGCACCAGCTGTGTACGTCTTGGACAAGGTAAAAAGAAAAGAATTTGCGAGGTCCTGTCACGTGTGAGATTCCCACATGGATTTGCTTCCAACCCTGAAAGGAGAGTCGGTCAGAGATGGAAACAAGGTACAAGGGTTGAAAAACTCATGATCGCCACGCCCCTACTTCAAAGGGTTTTACCTGTTATCCTTAGAGGATTGGGCCGCCCTTAACTTATACAGAGCAGTTGCAAGAGTTGGGACAATTCTTCGTGGAACTCGCAGAGAAATATCGTGATAGATGCTTTGGAGCGACTTCGAGACAAGATACCAACTATCCTATGCGACCTTGAGAAGATATATCCTCCACCTTCTTTTGATGTGATGGTGCATTTGGCTGTTCATCTACCCGATGAGGCACTACTTAGAGGTCCAAAGACAAGATGGTCGGATGTACCCTATTGAAAGGCGGTTAGGCACTTTCAAGGGCTATGTTAGGAACAGAGCTAGACCCGAGGGTTCCATTGCAGAGGCCTACATTGCTGCTGTAAGCGTTGACATTACGCTCAAAATACATTGAAACAACTGATCACCTTAGCAAAGAGGTGGGTGAAGACAATCCGGGCTCAATGTTTTCGATTATTCTGCTCGAAAGTTATGGTGGAAGAGTCGACAAGAGGACAAACCTAAAGATTTGGACAAAATGGTTTGGTATGTGTTGAATAACCATTCCGAGATACTACCTTATATCAAGTAAGTGCAAGATCTGCATCTTATACATCATAATCTACTAAACTTGCAAAGACATTCTTATATATTTAGATATTTGACGCGATCACTATGTTGTGCAAGCATCTACAAAGAGGAGTTACCGCCGCAAAATCCAAGAAACATTGACAACCGGTTATGGCAGATTTATGTAAATGGTTCAAGAACCATGTAAGCTTTTGAAGTGCACCGCCGCTTTTTTAATTTATTGAGTAAATATGATGATCTGATTGTATATTTTATAAACATTGGTTAAGATGATTCAGGAGTATGGGCATGCAGTTGATTATGCCCTTTACTCTCTATCAATGGGTCCTGATAATCGGGTAAGACATTATTAATCTTGCATTGTTGGAGATGTGCGCTACAACACCCTTGCACGAGACGAAGGTGAAGACACAAAACAAAGTGCCATCATGAGCACGGATACATGTATGACAAAGAGACAACTAAAATGTATGCTAACATAACAGACATTGTTCGGGCTTGCAGATATCTCCGCCGAGGATCATCGGTGTGTGGTTCTATTGTGTCATTGCTTGTATAACCTGTTTTCCGTGATCGCAAAACCTAGAGTCGATGATTATTTCAAATCCATCAATGTCAAGGCGTGCGTATCGCACCAACGAGCATTTTATTTTGGCAAATCAAGCAACACAGATATTTTTCTTGGAAGACACATTTGCACGTAGCGATGACTAGAGAGTATTGCAAAGGTTTGAGTAGAGGAATTCGCTTAATGAAGTTGCACAACAAGATGATGCTTACATCGCTTCCTGATGTACAAGATAACACAGATGTTCCTAATATCTTTGAGAACCATCACGCCAATGACGTCGGGCGAAAAAGATTGCCCGCCGTGGTCGTGGGACATACAAGAGTTGATCAAGAAGAAGCCAACGTTCAAGGATGTTGAGGACCAAGAAGAAGATGACACCGTGGGGAATTACGATTCAGACTGATACACATGGCGAAGATGTTGACGCTGCTGTGCGGATGATGATTACATTGCTTTTGTCGTATTTGCCTGTCAGAAGACGTTTTTTTATCTACTATGTGAAATTGTGTTTGCTATGACAACTGAAACCTGATGAACATGTTGTTTAGTATTTTGCCGGAGAACATCACTTGTTATGTATGCTGATTTGTGTTTGGTGATTGTATGACAACTAAAACATGATGACATTGTTGTTTAGTTGTACTCATATTTGGCTGTGAAACTTGAATTTGATGACATAGTTTGCTGCTAGACTGCAATTTGCTCGACGTCTTCAAATGAGAACAAAGCTGACCCGGTGGCCTCTCGCTATTTATTTATTTATATGAGCAAAATGGATACCCCCGATTTCCATTAATAGAAATCATTAGATGTTCACAACACTACGCCCTAGCCCGCTACACAGGTTTCATTCATTACTAGTTTCAAAGAAGTGCTCATGTCGAGCTAATTTAATACATCACGAAAGTGCTACATACACCGCAAATAAAGAGACAATCATCCCTCTGAGCACATCGATTTTGCCCATTATCTTCACAAGCTCTTTCATCTCCTCATTGTCCGCCTAAGGCCGTTCAGCAGCTATTGCTTGGCCATGATCAGAGGAATCGTGCATCTTTAACCTTCTCGCTCAGATCTTCCTCTTCTGCTGCTCCTTCGCCATTACTTGTCCAACACCCCAACCTCCGTATTGGGATTCCTCGGCTAACCAAATAATCAGCGTAGTTGCATTCCCCCACATCAAGAACTTCCCGTAAATACAAATCACACGAATCTTCCCTTTTCGCACGAATCAAATTGGAAGATCATCAACCAAACTATTAAAAAAATCAACAACCGAAAGCAGCAGTAACAACACTTAAACATATTATTACCCCATGATTCGGCATTTGTAGAAGACTTGGCGTGGTTGCGGATTGTGGTTGAGACGCGACGGATGACTCTGCGTGATTTGCAAAGCGGTGGCACCACACCAACGACAAAGGTTGCGATGAGCAATCGGTTGCGGTCGCAGCGATGCCAGCCGGGTGTGATGAGACCCACAGCGATGGTATGCGGGTGGCGACTTCATGCGCATATCTGGTTGTTACTGCTTTGAAGAAGCGGTGGACGAAAGCAACCAGCGGACATGGTTGTTGCGGCGAAAGCTTCGATGCTAGGCGTAGTAAGTAGAGAAGAGGAGAAGCGAACGTTGGATATGTCGGGCTTCATTACTTGTAGAGTAGCATAGCACCATATATAGTCATAGTCTAGGTTTGGATTCAACCAGCTACAAGAGCACGCCTTTCTTTTTCTAAAACTCGCAACGTCTCTTTACTGGTACACTAGCTTGTTCTGTACGCCTTCCCAAGTCATTGATTTTCTTTCCCTTTTTTGCAAGGAAGGAAGGAGGACAAAATTAAGAGTTCCTCGGACTCGAACCCAAGACCTCTCGGCTGAAAACCAAGGGTGCTAGTCACTTATGTGGCGAACGTTCCCTGTGAGGAGGACGGCAGACGAACGCATTTTCCTCGCAATTTTATTCCTATATATAAAAAAGTATGCTACTTGGTGTCCGCTTAGTCAAAAAACGATTGTGCCAACCTTGAACATTCGATTGACATTCAACGTCCGCCACGCTTCTTGGTCTCTTCTTCCTCGAGCCGCCAAAGCTGGGTCTAGCGCCAAGCTGGACCGCCTCGGCCCCGCCTCCCATGGCTGGATGTGATCTTCCCTGCCTCTGCTCGTTCCGTGCCTCACCATCGCCCTCAGCCTTGGTTAACTTGTCAAGGCGCCTCCTCGGTGTTGTCAACATGGTCAACAACCGAGAGGAATAAGGAGATGACCGTACATGGTGAGGATGACATGAGGGACCAAAGCTGCCACAAGTAATTTTGTTTTTCTCGACGGAGAAGGGTATCAATTGGTTGTAAAGGGACCTGCGTGGCCCGTCTAGCCTGTGCTTTTATTTCATATGTTTAGCACATGACCAGCCCAGCTTTTGTTTTTTTTCCTTTCTCAAAATGGCTAGCTAGCTATTTTGTTTTTTGCAGAATAACCAACATAGGCCTACTTGCTTTTTCTACGCCTCACCGGGCCGTAAATCTTTCAAGACGAGGAGGGATGCATTTTGCCCAGTAAAACGGGCTATAAGTAATAAGAAATGGGCTATAAGTAATAATAAATGGGCTATAAGTAATAAGAAATGGGCTATAAGTAATAATAAATGGGTCAGAAATGAAAAAATATAGCAAAGAGGCAATTAGTTTCCAAATCTTGCTTTTCTTTCGATTTTGATATTTTAAATTTCATTGTTTTTAAAGGGAAAATTTTCATTGAATTTAAATTAAGGTATATTTAGATTTAAAATTAATTTGAATCTGCTAGAAATTTTGGGTCAGATCGTTTGGGGACAGATTTGGAGGTCGACTTGTGGGTCTACTAGGTTGACGTGTACTTTGGCTTTGTCAACTTAGTCCACAACGATTCTAGTAGCAGGACTGCTGGATGTTAATCCAACGGCGTGTCGCTTCTTCAATATCTGGTCTTCTTGCTCCAGCCGGCCTAAACCAGCCCGGTGGGACCGCTCGCCTCCGCCTCCGTGTACGTTTGTGGCCGCAAGACAGCCGCACCGCCCACCCTACTTCATTGCTGGCCAGGCCATTCCTCTACTCACCCACACCTCCTCGTTATTTTCCGGCGACGGCAAAAGGACCAAGAAACCTCAGACTCCCCACCGGCAGGTAACCATTGCCGAGTCTTCCCGGCTCGTCGCGTTCCTTCCTAGGCCTCGCCGTAAATCCACCGCCATGGTGCTCTCGGCTGCACAGTCAACATGGTCAACGAACGACATCCATCGGCCGTGGACTATACGTGCAAAATAATGATTCCTCCACCGACAAATTGGGACCCACCGGAAGGGCCTCAGATTTCGCGAAAAACATTTCCTCCGACATGTCGGACCCACCAGCTATATCTTCGCATGCAAGGAAGTGCCTCCTTATTACGCACAAAATGAATACCCACCCTGCTAGATGGGACCCACCATAGTGGGAGGATGCCTTTATGGGCCAACTAAGTTGACGGGGACGGAGGGCTTTGTCAACTTAGTCAATATGAACGATTCTAGCTCCAAAGGATCAGACGATGTCCATCCAACGGCCATAGTGCTTCTTCAACCTCTGGTCTTCTTGCTCCAAATTACCAAAGCAGCCTTGGTCGTGCTGCGTGCTCCTGCCTCTCGTGGGCGGGCTATGATGCCATGGAGGCCTCACCGCCTACTACTCCCACCGCTGGCCTGTGGTATCCCTCACTCACCCACACCCCTGTTATTCTCGACGACAGCCTCACGCCAAATGAATCCAACGATGAACCCTCAGACTCCTCTCCGCTGGCTACCACCGCTGCGTCTTCCCGGCTCTCGTGCGTCCCCTTCCTAGGCCTCGCCGCCCGTCTGCACCACCGCCTGGTGCTCTGGTGCAGCGTGGTCAACGTGGTCAACGACCGACTTCCATCGAAGAGTATCAGACGTGGAGAGGCCGACACTGGGTCCAGCGGCCGCAAGGAAGTGCCTCCTTATTACGCCAAGAAATAATTATTCCTCCACCGACAGCAGGGACCCACCGGACGGGCCACCTTATTTCGTGAAAAATGCCCCCCTAACTGCTGGGACCCACCGGACGGCCAGCGTGTTCATGAAAAAGTTCCCCGAGTCGTCACCGACCCACCGAAGTGCCTCCTTATTACGCACAAAAAATTAATACTCCCCTTGTTAGCTGGGACCCACCATGGTGGGAGGCTGACTTATGGCCTACTAAGTTGGATCGACGGGGCCTTTGTCAACTTTAGTCAATATGAACGATTCTAGCTCCAAAGGATCTGCACGATGTCCATCCAACTACCGTAGTGCTTCTTCAACCTCTGGTCTTCTTGCTCCAAATGGCCAAGCAGTCCGTCGTGCTGCATGCTCCTGCCTCCCGTGGCCGGCTGTGCTACTGCGGAGGCCTCACCGCCCCTACTACTCCCACCGCTGGCCAGGCCTCGCGACGGGCAGCCTCACACCGCGCAGGCCGAACCAGTGAACCCTCAGATCTTCTCCGCTGGCTTCCACCGCCGTCTTCCCCGGCCTCCCTGTCATCCCTTCCTAGGCTCGCCGCCGCCCACCACCCCGGTGCTCTAGGCGCCGCGTGGTCAACGTGGTCAAGGAACGATTTCCATCGGACGTGGATCGCACGCGGAGAGGCTGACAGCCGGGTCCACGCCGCAGCAAGGAAGTGCCTCCTTATTACGCTGGAAAATAATGATTCCTCCACCGACAGTGGGACCCACCGGACGGGCCACCGTATTTCGCGAAAAAACGCTTCTCGATCACCGGGACCCACCAGCTACATCTTCGCACGCAAGGAAGTGCGTCCGCAAAAACGATTCGCCACTCGACCGGGATCCACCAGCTACATCTTCGCACGCAAGGAAGTGCGTCCGCAAAAAAATGATTCGCCTCGATCGCTGGACCCACCAGCTACATCTTCGCAGGCAAGGAAGTCCTGACAGTCGGGACCCACCTGGTCGAAGCGTACATAGCATTGTCATTCTGGTCGCGAACGTGTACATATATGCTGGTCGTTATAGAGGCGCGCACGTGTCGTAGTAGAGGCGCGCACGTAGCATGTATACGTACGCATAACAAATGAGGGTGCAAGAAAGAAAATACGGTCACGCGTCACGTACATACGGGCGAGGTCTCGATCGCTTACTCGCGCATATGTACATGGATGGGTCGAACGAGAAACTACATCATCGCCGCCGTGTTCATGGGGAGGCAACGAAATGCGCCGTGTTCATGGGGAGGCAACGGAATGCGCCGTGTTCATCGGGAGGCAACGAACGCGGGAGCCAACCGGATGGGTCGGAATGTAATGCGCGGTCGTGTTCATTGGGAGGGCTTGGACGGAACAGGCGATGGAACGAGGCGTATGCATCGCACAACCGAGGAAACGACCTTGTGTTCGACCGCCACGTCAAACGGGATCCTGTTCATCGGAGGGTGCAGCGTCTTTGCAAAACGGAGGAAACGGACCTCCTAAGGTCGTAAACGGGGTCATGTTGATCGGGAGGTGTGGCGACCGCAAAACGGAGGAAACGGACCTCCTACGGCCGAAACGGGGTCCTGTTGATCAGAGGGTGTGGTGTACCGCAAAACGGATTTAAACGGACCTCCTACGGTCGAAACGGGGTCCCGTTGATCGGAAGGTGTGGCATACCGCAAAACGGACGTAAACGCACTTGTGTTGGAGCGCCACAATAAACGGGGTCCTGTTCATCGGAGGGGTGTGGCGATCGCAAAACGGAACTCCACGGGATACCGCTCATCTCCACCATCGACCTCCTCCAGCCTCCACGGGCTCCTGTTCATCCAAATTTCCACCGCGCTTACTCCACCGCCATCGCTCAACCACCCTCCACGGGCACCCCTCCACCGCTTCACTGCTCATCCAGCCCTCCACACCACGGGTCCTGTTCAACCACCCTCCACGGCCACCCTCCACCGCTTCATCTGTTCATCCAGCCTCCACACCACGGGTCTCCGTTCATCCAGAGGCAACGCCACCGCCACCGCTCATCCAACCCCCGCAACGCCACCGCTCATCCAATTGATCGGCTTGATTAGCAGCGCAGAGCGCGGCGAATCGCTCCATCGGGTTCGCTAACAGCCATCGATCGATCGCCGGGTTCGATACGCGTAGCTGCGGTCTGTCGCCGGGTTCAGCTTGGAGCCCAACGCCGCCGGAGTTCGATTAGAGCCAACGCCTACGCCGCGTGTCACGAGAAAGCAGCGCATCGCCGCCCCCGACCTCCCACCGTAAACGGCAACTCCCCGAAATTTTTCTCCCCCTCACTTCTACCACGGTTTTTTCCGTCATGGACGGCCCAAGGAATGTCATGCAACTACGTCTCCGGCCCGCCCAAGACGAAAAGCCCATTTTCTGTCATGATTTTTTGTCATAGAACTAGGAGCCCACCACATCTATGATGATACCGGGTTTTGTCACAATTATCATCATAGAAGTGTCATATGTATGACAGAAAAAAAAATTCGTTCGGCCCAAAATGTCATGGATGTGTCTTTTTTTTGTAGTGATGTTGGTTTTCCCTTGAAGAGGAATGGGTGATGTAGCGTAGTAGCGTAAGTATTTCCCTCAGTTTTTGAGAACCAAGGTATCAATCCAGTAGGAGGCTACGCGCGAGTCCCTCGCACCTACACAAAACAAATAAATCCTCGCAACCAACGCGATAAGGGGTTGTCAATCCCTACACGATCACTTACGAGTGAGATCCGATAGATATGATAGGATAATATTTTTGGTATTTTTATGATAAAGATGCAAAGTAAAATAAAAGCAAAGTAAAAAGCAAAGGAAATAACTATGTGTTGGAAGATTAATATGATGAATATAGACCCGGGGGCCATAGGTTTCAGTAGTGGCTTCTCTCAAGAGCATAAGTATTTTACGGTGGGTGAACAAATTACCGTTGAGCAATTGACAGAATTGAGCATAGTTATGAGAATATCTAGGTATGATCATGTATATAGGCATCACGTCCGAGAGAAGTAGACCGACCTGCACTCATCTACTACTATTACTCCACTCATCGATCGCTATCCAGCATGCATCTAGAGTATTAGGTTCATAAAAACAGAGTAACGCCTTAAGCAAGATGACATGATGTAGAGGAATAAATTCATGCAATATGATAAAAAAAACCATCTTATTGTCCTCGATGGCAACAATACTATACGTGGCTTGCTGCCCCTACTGTCATTGGGGAAGGACACCGCAAGATTGAAACCAAAGCTAAGCACTTCTCCCATTGCAAGAAAGATCAATCTAGTAGGCCAATCCAAACTGATAATTCGAAGAGACTTGCAAAGATAACCAATCATACATAAAAGAATTCATAAGATTCAAATATTGTTCATAGATAAACTTGATCATAAACCCACAATTCATCGGTCACGACAAACACACCGCAAAAGAAGATTACATCGAATAGATCTCCAAGAGAATCGAGGAGAACTTTGTATTGAGATCCAAAGAGAGAGAAGAAGCCATCTAACTAATAACTATGGACCCGAAGGTCTGAGGTAAACTACTCACACATCATCGGAGAGGCTACGGTGTTGATGTAGAAGCCCTCCGTGATCAATGCCCCCTCCCGTGGGGACGTCGGAAAAAGGCCCCAAGATGGGATCTCACGGCATGTAAGGTTGCGGCGGTGGAATTAGGTTTTCGTGGATGCCCCTGATGGTTTGGGGGTACGTAGGTATATATAGGAGGAAGAAGTACGTCGGTGGAGCAACATGGGCCCCACGAGGGTGGAGGACGCGCCTGGGGGGTAGGCGCGCCCCCCTGCCTCGTGCTCTCCTCGTTGCTTTCTTTACGTGGACTCCAAGTCCTCTGGATCATGTTTGTTCTGAAAATCACATTACCGAAGGTTTCATTCCGCTTGGACTCCGCTTGATATTCTTTTTTTCCCATGAACAGAAATAGGCAAAACAACAATTTGGGCTAGGCCTCGTTAATAGGTTAGTCCAAAAAATAATATAAAAGTGTATAATAGAGCCCATTAAACATCCAAAACAGAATATAATATAGCATGGAACAATAAAAAAATTATAGATACTTTGGAGATGTATCAAGCATCCCCAAGCTTAATTCCTGCTCGTCCTCGAGTAGGTAAATGATAAAAACAGAATTTTTGATGTGGAATGCTACTTAGCATAATTTCAATGTAGTTCTTCTTATTGTGGCACGAATGTTCAGATTCGATATGATTCAAGATAAAAGTTTGATGTTGACATAAAAACAATAATACTTCAAGCATGCTAACCAAGCAATTATGTCTTACCAAAATAACATAGCCAAAGCAAGTTATCTCTACAAAATCATATAGTCTGGCTATGCTCCATCTTCCCCACACAAAATATTCATATCTTGTACAATCCTGGTTTTAGCCAAGCAATTGGTTCATACTTTTTTACGCGCTTCGGCCTTTTCAACTTTTACGCAATACATGAGCGCAAGCCATGGATATAGCACTATGGTGGAATAAGGTATAATGATAGGGGTTATGTGGGAAGACAAAAAAGGAGAAAGTCTCACATCGACGAGGCTAATCAACGGGCTATGGAGATGCCCATCAACTGATGTCAACGCAAGGAGTAGGGATTGCCATGCAACGGATGCACTAGAGCTATAAGTGTATGAAAGCTCAAACAAAAGAAACTAAGTGGGTGTGCATCCAACTTGCTTGCTCACGAAGACCTCGGGCATTTGAGGAAGCCCATCATTGGAATATACAAGGCATCACGTCCGAGAGAAGTAGACCGACTCCTGCCTGCATCTACTACTATTACTCCACTCATCGATCGCTATCCAGCATGCATCTAGAGTATTAGGTTCATAAAAACAGAGTAACGCCTTAAGCAAGATGACATGATGTAGAGGAATAAATTCATGCAATATGATAAAAAACATCTTATTGTCCTCGATGGCAACAATACTATACGTGCCTTTGCTGCCCCTCATCACTCGTGAAGGACACCGCAAGATTGAACCCAAAGCTAAGCACTTCTCCCATTGCAAGAAAGATCAATCTAGTAGGCCAAACCAAACCGATAATTCAAGAGACTTGCAAAGATAACCAATCATACATAAAAAGAATTCAGAGGAGATTCAAATATTGTTCATAGATAAACTTGATCATAAACCCACAATTCATCGATCTCAACAAACACACCGCAAAAAAGAAGATTACATCGAATAGATCTCCACGAGAGAGGGGAGAACATTGTATTGAGATCCAAAAAGAGAGAAGAAGCCATCTAGCTAATAACTATGGACCCAAGGTCTGAGGTAAACTACTCACACATCATCGAGGGGCTATGGTGTTGATGTAGAAGCCCTCCGTGATCGATGCCCCTCGGCGGAGCTTCTAACAGGCCCCAAGAAGGGATCTCGTGGGTGCAGGAAGGTTGCGGCGGTGGAATTAGGTTTTGGCTCCGTGATCTCGATCGTTTGGGGGCAATGAGGTATATATAGGAGGAAGAAGTACGTCGGTGGAGTAGCAGGGCCCACGAGGGTGGAGGGCGCGCCTTGGGGGTAGGCGCGCCCCCACCTCGTGGCCTCCCCGCTGGTTGCTTGACGTGAGGGTCCAAGTCTCCTGGATCTTGTTCGCTCCAAAATCACGTTCCCGAAGGTTTCATTCCGCTTGGACTCCGTTTGATATTCTTTTTTCAAGTAAACTCAAATAGGCAAAAACAGCAATTTCGGGTGGGCCTCCGGTTAATAGGTTAGTCCCAAAATAATATAAAAGTGAATAATAAAGCCCAATAATGTCCAAAACAGATGATAATATAGCATGGAGCAATCAAAAATTATAGATACGTTGGAGACGTATCAAGCATCCCCAAGCTTAATTCCTGCTCGTCCTCGAGTAGGTAATTGATAAAGACAGAATTTTTGATGCGGAGTGCTAGTTGGCATAATTTCAATGTAATTCTTCTCATTGTGGCATGAATGCTCAGATTTGATATGATTCAAGATAAAAGTTTAATGTTGACATAGAAACAATAATATTTCAAGCATACTAACTAAGCAATTATGTCTTTATCAAAATAACATAGCCAAAGCAAGTTATCCCTACAAAATCATATAGTCTCTGCTATGCTCTGCCTTCCCCACACAAAATATTCATATCATGTACAACCCCGGTTTTAGCCAAGCAATTGGTTCATACTTTTAACGCACTTCAGCCTTTTCAACTCTTACGCAATACATGAGCGCAAGCCATGGATATAGCACTATGGTGGAATAAGGTATAATGGTAGGGGTTATGTGGGAAGACAAAAAAAGGAAAAAGTCTCACATCAACGAGGCTAATCAACGGGCTATGGAGATGCCCATCAATTGATGTTAATGCGAGGAGTAGGGATTGCCATGCAACGGATGCACTAGAGCTATAAGTGTATGAAAGCTCAAAAAGTAACTAAGTGGGTGTGTGCTACCTTTTGAGCACTACGTTGGATTTCCCCGAAGAGGAGAGGATGATGCAGCAAAGTAGCGTAAGTATTTCCCTCAGTTTTTGAGAACCAAGGTATCAATCCAAAGAGGAGGCCACGCGCAAGTCCCTCGTACCTACACAAAACGATAGCTTAACGCAACCAACGCGATTAGGGGTTGTCAATCCCTTCACGGTCACTTACGGGAGTGAGATCTGATAGAGATGATAGATAATATTTTTGGTATTTTTGATATAAAGATGCAAGGTAAAATAAAAAGCAAAAGTAAAAGCAAAGCAATAATAAAGTGATTGGAGATTGATATGATGAGAATAGACCCGGGGGCCATAGGTTTCACTAGTGGCTTCTCTCAAGAGCATAACTATTTCTACGGTGGGTGAACAAATTACTATTGAGCAATTGACACAATTGAGCATAGTTATGAGAGTATCTAGGCATGATCATGTATATAGGCATCACGTCCAAGACAAGTAGACCGACTCCTGCCTGCATCTACTACTATTACTCCACTCATCGACCGCTATCCAGCATGCATCTAGAGTATTAAGTTCATAAAAACAGAGTAACGCCTTAAGCAAGATGACATGATGTAGAGGAATAAATTCATGCAAGATGATAAAAATCCCATCTTGTTATCCTCGATGGCAACAATACTATATGTGCCTTGTCTGCCCCCTCATCACATCGGAAAGGACACCGCCAGATTGAACCCACAGCTAAGCACTTCTCCCATTGCAAGAAAGATCAATCTAGTAGGCCAAACAAAACTGATAATTCGAAGAGACTTGCAAAGATAACCAATCATACATAAAAGAATTCATAAGATTCAAATATTGTTCATAGATAAACTTGATCATAAACCCACAATTCATCGGTCTCAACAAACACACCGCAAAAAGAGGATTACATCGAATAGATCTCCACGAGAGAGGGGGAGAACATTGTATTGAGATCCAAAAAGAGAGAAGAAGCCATCTAGCTACTAACTATGGACCCGAAGGTCTGAGGTAAACTACTCACACTTCATCGGAGGGGCTATGGTGATGATGTAGAAGCCCTCCATGATCGATTCCCCTTCCGTCGGAGCTCCGGAACAGGCCCAAGATGGGATCTCGTGGATACAGAAAGTTGCGGCGGTGGAATTAGGTTTTTGGCTCTGTATCTGATCGTTTGGGGTAAGTAGGTATATATAGGAGGAAGAAGTACGTCGGTGGAGCTCCGAGGGGCCCACGAGGTAGGGGCGCCCTAGGGGGGCGCCCACCTCGTGACCGCCTCGTGGCTTTCTTGACGGAGGGTCCAAGTCTCACGGTCTTATCTGATGAGCAAATCACGCTCCCGAAGGTTTCATTCCATTTGGACTCGTTTGATATTCCGCTTTCTTGAACACCGTAAATAGGCAAAAAAACAGCAATTGGACTAGGCCTCGTGTTAATATGTTAGTCCCAAAAGTAATATAAAAGTGGAAAATAAAGCCCAATATAGTCCAAAAACAGTAGATAATATAGCATGGAGCAATAAAAAATTATAGATCCGTTGGAGACGTATCAGGCATCCCCAAGCTTAATTCCCGTCATTCTCGAGTAGGTGAATGATAAAAAGAGAATTTTTGATGCGGAGTGCTACTTGGCATAATTTCAATGTAAATCTTCTCAATTGTGGTATGAATATTCAGATCCGTAAGATTCAAGACAAAAGTTCATATTGACATAAAAATAATAATACTTCAAGCATACTAACAAAGCAATTATGTCTTCTCAAAATAACATGGCCAAAGAAAGTTATCCCTACAAAATCATATAGTCTGGCTATGCTCTATCTTCACCACACAAAGTATTTAAATCATGCACAACCCTGATGACAAGCCAAGCAATTGTTTCATACTTTACCATTTTCAAAACTTTTTCAATCTTCATGCAATACATGAGCGTGAGCCATGGATATATCACTATATGTGGAATAGAATGGTGGTTGTGGAGAAGACAAAAAGAGGGGAAGATAGTCTCACATCAACTAGGCATATCAACGGGCTATGGAGATGCCCATCAATAGATATCAATGTGAGTGAGTAGGGATTGCCATGCAACGGATGCACTAGAGCTATAAGTATATGAAAGCTCAACAAAAGGAACTAAGTGGGTGTGCATCCAACTTGCTTGCTCACGAAGACCTAGGGCAATTTGAGGAAGCCCATCATTGGAATATACAAGCCAAGTTCTATAATGAAAAATTCCACTAGTATATGAAAGTGACAAAATGAGAGACTCTCTATCATGAAGATCATGGTGCTACTTTGAAGCACAAGTGTGGTAAAAGGATAGTAACATTGTCCCTTCTCTCTTTTTCTCTCATTTTTTTATTTTTTTATTTGGTCCTATTCTCTTTTTTATGGCCTCTTTTCTTTCTTTCTTTTTTATTTTTCGTCCGGAGTCTCATCCCGACTTGTGGGGGAATCATAGTCTCCATCATCCTTTCCTCACTTGGGACAATGCTCTAAAAATGATGATCATCACACTTTTATTTTTCTTACAACTCAACTATTAGAGGTCAATACTTAGAACAAATTATGACTCTATATGAATGCTTCCGGTGGTGTACCGGGATATGCAATGAATCAAGAGTGACATGTATTGAAGAATTATGAATGGTAGCTTTTCCACAAATACGATGTCAACTACATGATCATGCTAGCAATATGACAATGATGGAGCGTGTCATAATAAAAGGAATGGTGGAAAGTTGCATGGCAATATATCTCGGAATGGCTATGGAAATGCCATGATAGGTAGGTATGGTGGCTGTTTTGAGGAAGGTATATGGTGGGTGTATGATACCGCCGAAAAGTGCGTGGTATTAGAGAGGATAGCAATGGTGTAAGGATGGGAAAAGTGCGTATAATCCATGGACTCAACATTAGTCATAAAGAACTCATATACTTATTGCAAAAATCTAGAAGTTATCAAAGCAAAGTATTACGCGCATGCTCCTAGGGGGATTGATTGGTAGGAAAAAGACCATCGTCATTCCCCGACCGCCACTCATAAGGAAGACAATCAATAAATAAATCATGCTCCGACTTCATCACATAACGGTTCACCATACGTGCATGCTACGGGAATCACAAACTTTAACACAATTATTTCTCAAATTCACAACTACTCAACTAGCATGACTCTAATATCACCATCTTCATATCTCAAAACAATTATCAAGCATCAAACTTTTCTTAACATCCAACACACTCAAAAGAAAGTTTTACAAATCTTGAATACCAAGCTTATTATTATTAAGCAAATTACCATGATATTTAAGACTCTCAAAATAATCTAAGTGAAGCATGAGAGATCAAAAGTTTCTTTAAAACAAATCCACCACCGTGCTCTAAAAGATATAGGTGAAGCACTAGAGCAAACTATAAAGCTTAAAAGATATAAGTGAAGCATATAGAGTATTCTAACAAATTCCAATTCATGTATGGCTCTCTCAAAAGGTGTGTACATCAAGGATTATTGTGGTAAACTAAAAAGTAAAGACTCAAATCATACAAGACGCTCCAAGTAAAACACAAATCATGTGGTGAATAAAAATATAGCTCCAAGTAAAATTACCGATGGAAGTAGACGAAAGAGGGGATGCCTTCCGGGGCATCCCCAAGCTTTGACTTTTTGGTGTCCTTGGATTATCTTAGGGGTTCCATGGGAATCCCCAAGCTTAGGCTCTTGCCACTCCTTCTTCCATAATCCATCAAAAGATTTCACCCAAAACTTGAAAACTTCACAACACAAAACTCAACAGAAATCTCGTGAGCTCCGTTAGCGAAAGAAAACAAAATACCACTTCATGGTACTGTTATGAACTCATTCTTTATTTATATTGGTGTTAAACCTACTGTATTCCAACTTCTCTATGGATTATAAACTATTTTACTAGCCATCAAAATAAGCAAACAACACACGAAAAACAGAATCTGTCAAAAACAGAACAGTCTGTAGTAATCTGTAACTAACGCAAACTTCTGGAACTCCAAAAAATCAGCCATAATAGGACGACCTAGGCAATTTGTTTATTGATCAGAAGCAATTTGAATTAGTATTTTATCACGTTCTGGTGATTTTTAACAATTGTTTTCGTGAACAGAAAGTTTCTGGAAATTACAGCAAGATCAAATAACTATCATCCAAGAAGATCCTATAGGTTTAACTTGGTACAAACACTAATTAAAAGATAAAACCACATCTAAACAGAAGGTAGATGGATTATTTATTCCTAAACAGAAACAAAAACAAAAAAAACTAAAATAAAATTGGGCTGCCTCCCAACAAGCGCTATCGTTTAACGCCCCTAGCTAGGCATAAAAGCAAGGATAGATCTAGGTAGTGCCGTAGTAATAGATAGATCGGTGAAACTCATTTCATATTCTTTATGTTCGGCAGCAAGTTTTCTTTGAGGCAGGCAAAAGTAATCAAAAGGCCTAAATTTAATAGGACAAAAGTCCCCAAGATCAATTTAGGAGGTATAGGTTCCTCTTTCGGCCCCTCGTATTGCACAACCAATTCATCATTATAAGCATTCTTTTGACAGAACTTTGTGAGCCTATACTCAAGAGAGCATCCTAGCTCATTATTTCGAATAGCCAAATCATCATTAAGTTGAGAGATTCTATCAATTAAAATATTGGTAGGCACTTTTTTCTAAGGTTTTCATTGAAAGCAACATAGTCAAGAGATTGAAAACGCATTATTTCTTCTTGATCAAAGAGGATAGATTCTATGGGAGTACGGCCAGTCCACCCTATAATGTGCAAAGATTTCTTTGGCCTCTTTTATTATAAATCTGAATTCATGAGCCAAAAGATAGCAATGCACGCTAATGGAGGAGTGTTCGATATTAGAAAATTCTAGGAAAATTCTTTGTATAGAAGGGTGCATATGCATAAATTGCCTTTCAAGTTCAACAATAAGCATGGCAATAGCGTCCGCAAGACTACTAGTTCTATGGAGAATAGAACCGCCCATAGAGGGCAAAAAGCACCTACAAGTAAAGAAATCTTGAATAACTCCTTTTTCAATAATATTACCACTACCGATTCGAAATCTTTTTGTATGATAGGTAGGGGATTCTTCAGCAGGAGCTTCAGAATTTTCTATGATATTATTATCACCCATATCGGCAATAACTTCCTCAATTTCAGACATTACGACAAGAAAGCGAGAAAAAGACAAACGAAAAAGAGAGGGCGAATAAAATGGCAAGGGTGAAGTGGGGGAGAGGAAAACGAGAGGCAAATGGCAAATAATGTAGTGCGGGAGATAGGGATTGTGATGGGTACTTGGTATGTTGACTTTTGCGTAGACTCCCCAAGCAACGACGCCGTAAATTCTTCTTGCTACCTCTTGAGCACTGCGTTGGATTTCCCGAAGAGGAGAGGATGATGCAGCAAAGTAGCCTAAGTATTTCCCTCAGCTTTTGAGAACCAAGGTATCAATCCAGTAGGAGGCCACGCGCGAGTCCCTCGTACCTACACAAAACGATAGCTAAACGCAACCAACGCGATTAGGGTTGTCAATCCCTTCACGGTCACTTACGAGAGTGAGATCTGATAGAGATGATAGATAATATTTTTGGTATTTTTGGTATAAAGATGCAAGGTAAAATAAAAGACAAAAGTAAAAAGCAAAGCAATAATAAAGTGATTGGAGATTGATATGATGAGAATAGACCCGGGGGCCATAGGTTTCACTAGTGGCTTCTCTCAAGAGCATAAGTATTTCTACGGTGGGTGAACAAATTACTGTTGAGCAATTGACAGAATTGAGCATAGTTATGAGAGTGTCTAGGCATGATCATGTATATAGGCATCACGTCCGAGACAAGTAGACAGACTCACCGTGCATCTACTACTATTACTCCACTCATCGACCGCTATCCAGCATGCATTTAGAGTATTAAGTTAATGAAAACAGAGTAACGCCTTAAGCAAGATGACATGATGTAGAGGGATAAATCCATGCAATATGATATAAACCCCATCTTGTTATCCTCGATGGCAACAATGCAATACGTGCCTTGTCAGCCTTTCCATCCTTTGGTAAGGACACCGCAAGATTGAACCCAAAGCTAAGCACTTCTCCCATTGCAAGAAAAACGAATCTAGTAGGCCAAACCAAACTGATAATTCGAAGAGACTTGCAAAGATAACCAATCCTACATAAAAGAATTCAGAGAAGATTCAAATATTGTTCGTAGATAATCTTGATTATAAACCCACAATTCATTGGCCTCAACAAACACACCGCAAAAAGAAGATTACATCGAATAGATCTCCACGAGAGAGGGGGAGAACATTGTATTGAGATCCAAAAAGAGAGAAGAAGCCATCTAGCTACTAACTATGGACCCGAAGGTCTGAGTTAAACTACTCACACTTCATCGGAGGGGCTATGGTGATGATGTAGAAGCCCTCCGTGATCGATTCCCCTTTCAGCGGAGCTCCGGAACAGGCCCCAAACTGGGATCTCATGGATACAGAAAGTTGCGGCGGTGGAATTAGGTTTTTGGCTCCGTATCTGATCGTTTGTGGGTACGTAGGTATATATAGGAGGAAGAAGTACGTCGGTGGAGCTCCGAGGGGCCCATGAGGTAGGGGGGCGCGCCCTCCACCCTCGTGACCGCCTCGTGGCTTTCTTGACGGAGGGTCCAAGTCTCCTGGGTCTTATCTGATGAGAAAATCACGTTCCCGAAGGTTTCATTCCGTTTGGACTCGTTTGATATTCCGTTTCTTGAAACACTGAAATAGGCAAAAACAGCAATTACGGGCTGGGCCTCCTGTTAATAGGTTAGTCCCAAAAGTAATATAAAAGTGGAAAATAAAGCCCAATATAGTCCAAAACAAAGTAGATAATATAGCATGGAGCAATCAAAATTATAGATACGTTGGAGACGTATCAGTGTGCATCCAACTTGCTTGCTCACGAAGACCTCGGGCATTTGAGGAAGCCCATCATTGGAATATACAAGCCAAGTTCTATAATGAAATTTCTTACTAGTGTATGAAAGTGACAAAATGAGAGACTCTCTATTATGAAGATCACGGTGCTACTTTGAAGCACAAGTGTGGTAAAAGGATAGTAACATTGTCCCTTCTCTCCTTTTCTCTCATTTTTTATCCTGGCCTTTTCTCTCTTTTTATGGCCTCTTTTTTAGTCCGAGTCTCATCCCGACTTGTGGGGAATCGTAGTCTCTATCATACTTTCCTCACTTGGGACAATGCTCTAATAATGATGATCATCACACTTTTATTTACTTACAACTCAAGAATTACAACTCAATACTTAGAACAAAATATGACTCTATATGAATGCCTCCGTGTGTACGGATATGCTATGAATCAAGAGCGACATGTATGAAAGAATTATGAACGGTGGCTTTGCCACAAATACGATGTCAACTACATGATCATGCAAAGCAATATGACAACGATGGAACATGTCATGATAAATGAAACGGTGGAAAGTTGCATGGCAATATATCTCGGAATGGCTATGGAAATGCCATGATAGGTAGGTATGGTGGCTGTTTTGAGGACGATATAAGGAGGTTTATGTGTGAAAGAGTGTATCATATCACGGGGTTTGGATGCACCGCGAAGTTTGCACCAACTCTCAAGGTGAGAAAGGGCAATGCACGGCATCAAGAGGCTAGAAAATTGCAGAAAGGTAAGTGTGCGATAATCCATGGACTCACATTAGTCATAAAGAACTCATATACTTATTGCAAAATTTATTAGCCCTCAAGCAAAGTACTACTACGCATGCTCCTAGGGAAGGGTTGGTAGGAGTTAACCATCATGTAGATCCCGACCGCCACACAAAGGAAGACAATCAACAAATACTTCATGTTCTGACTTCGTTACATAACGGTTCACCATACGTGCATGCTACGGGAATCACAAACTCCAACACATGTATTTTTCAATTCCACAATTACTCAACTAGCACAACTATGATATTACCACCTTTATATCTCAAAACAATTATCAAGCATAAAATTTCTCATGATATTAATTAAAGAAAATTGCCATGCTATTTTAAGGCTCTCACAATAATCTAAGTGAAGCATGAGAGATCAATAGTTTCTATAAAACAAATCCACCACCGTGCTCTAAAAGATATAAGTGAAGCACTAGAGCAAAACTATATAGCTCAAAAGATATAAGTGAAGCACATAGAGTATTCTAATAATTTCCGAATCATGTGTGTCTCTCTCAAAAGGTGTGTACAGCAAAGATGATTGTGGTAAACTAACAAATAAAGACTCAAATAATACAAGACTCACCAAGCAAAACACATATCATGTGGTGAAAAAAAATATAGCTCCAAGTAAAGTTACCGATGGAAGTAGACGAAAGAGGGGATGCCTTCCGGGGCATCCCCAAGCTTTGGCTTTATGGTGTCCTTAGATTATATTGGGGGTGCCATGGGCATACCCAAGCTTAGGCTCTTGCCACTCCTTGTTCCATAATCCATCAAATCTTTCACCCAAAACTTGAAAACTTCACAACACAAAACTTAGCAGAAAATCTCGTGAGCTCCGTTAGCGAAAGAAAACAAAAGACCACTTCAAGGTACTGTAATGAACTCATTCTTTCTTTATATTGGTGTTAAACCTACTGTATTCCAACTTCTTTATGGTTTATAAATTCTTTTACTAGCCATAGATTCATCAAAATAAGCAAACAACACACGAAAAACAGAATCTGTTAAAAACGGAACAGTCTGTAGTAATCTGTAAGTAACGCAAACTTCTGGAACTCCAAAATTTCAGCCAAAATAGGACGACCTAGGCAATTTCTTTATTGATCAGCAGCAGTTGGAATCAATATTTTATCACGTTCTGGTGATTTTTAACAATTATTTTCGTGAACAGAAAGTTTCTGGAAATTTCTGCAAGATCAAATAACTATCATCCAAGAAGATCCTATAGGTTTAACTTGGCACAAACACTAATTAAAACATAAAACACATCTAACCAGAGGCTAGATCAAATATTTATTCCTAAACAGAAGCAAAAAGCAAAAAACTAAAAATAAAATCGGGTTGCCTCCCAACAAGCGCTATCGTTTTAACGCCCCTAGCTAGGCATAAAAGCAAGGATAGATCTAGGTAGTGCCATAGTAATAAGATAGATCGGTGAAACTCATTTCATATTCTTTATGTTCGGCAGCAAGTTTTCTTTGAGGCAAGCAAAAGTAATCAAAAGGCCTAAATTTAATAGGACAAAATTCCCCATTTGACAGAACTTTGTGAGCCTATACTCAAGAGAGCATCCTAGCTCATTATTTCAAATAGCCAAATCATCATTAAGTTCGTAGATTCTATCAATTAAAATATTGGTAGGCACCTTTTTCTAAGGTTTTCATTGAAAGCAACATAGTCAAGAGATTAAAAACGCATTATTTCTTCTTGATCAAAGAGGATAGATTCTATGGGAGGACGGCCAGCGTCCACCCTATAATGCGCAAAGATTTCTTTGGCCTCTTTTATTATAAATCTGAATTCATGAGCCAAAAAGATAGCAGCGGCACGCTTAACAGAGGAGTGTTCGATATTAGAAAATTCTAGGAAAATTCTTTGTATAGAAGGGTGCATATGCATAAATTGCCTTTCAAGTTCAACGATAAGCATGGCAATAGCGTTCGCAGGACTACTAGTTCTATGGAGAATAGAACCGCCCATATAGGGCAAAGCACCAGCACAAGTAAAGAAATCTTGAATAACTCCTTTTTCAATAATATTACCACTACCGATTCGAAATCTTTTTGTATGATAGGTAGGGGATTCTTCAGCAGGAGCTTGCAATTTTCTATGATATTATTATCACCCATATCGGCAATAACTTCCCCAATTTCAGACATAACGACAAGAAAGCGAGAAAAAGGCAAATGGAAAAGAGAGGGCGAATAAAATGGCAAGGGTGAAGTGGGGGAGAGGAAAACAAGAGGCAAATGGCAAATAATGTAGTGCGGGAGATAGGGATTGTGATGGGTACTTGGTATGTTGACTTTTGCGTAGACTCCCGACAACGGCGCCAGAAATTCTTCTTGCTACCTCTTGAGCACTGCGTTGGATTTCCCCGAAGAGGAGAGGATGATGCAGCAAAGTAGCGTAAGTATTTCCCTTAGTTTTTGAGAACCAAGGTATCAATCCAGTAGGAGGCCACGCGCGAGTCCCTCGTACCTACACAAAACGATAGCTCAACGCAACCAACGCGATTAGGGGTTGTCAATCCCTTCACGGTCACTTACGGGAGTGAGATCTGATAGAGATGATAGATAATATTTTTGGTATTTTTGATATAAAGATGCAAGGTAAAATAAAAAGCAAAAGTAAAAGCAAAGCAATAATAAAGTGATTGGAGATTGATATGATGAGAATAGACCCAGGGGCCATAGGTTCGGCAGCAAGTGAAACTCATTTCATACTCTCTATGTTCGGCAGCAAGTTTTCTTTGAGGCAAGCAAAAATAATCAAACAGGCTAAATTTAATGGGACAAAATTCCCAAGATCAATTTTAGGAGGTATAGGTTCCTCTTTTGGCCCTTCATATTGCACAACCAAATCATCATTATAAGCATTCTTTTGACAGAACTTTGTGAGCCTATACTCAAGAGAATATCCTAGCTCATTATTTCGAATAGCCAAATCATCATTAAGTTCAGAAATTCTATAAACTAAAATATTGGTATGGACCTTTTTTCTAAGGTTTTCATTGAAAGCAACATAGTCTAGAGATTGAAAACGCATTATTTCTTCTTGATCAAAAAGGATAGCCTCTATGGGAGGACGGCCATTCACCCTATAATGCTTAAAGATTTCTTTGGCCTCTTTTATTATAAATCTGAATCCATGAGCCAAAAAGATAGTAGCGGCACGCTAATGTAAGAATGCTCTATATTAGAAAATTCTAGGAAAATCCTTTGTATGCAAGGGTGCATGTGCATAAATTGCCTTTCAAGTTCAACTATAAGCATGGCAATAGCGTCACTTAAGACTACTAGTTCTATGAAGAATAGAACCGCCCATAGAAGGCAAAAGCAACTGGCACAAGTAAAGAAATCTTGAATAACCCCTTTTCCAATAATATTACCACTACCAATTCTAATTTTTTTGTATGCAAGGTAGGGGGTTCTTTAGCAGGAGCATCAGAATTCTCCATGATATTATTATTGTCCATATCGGCAATAATTTCCCAATTTTCAGACATAACGACAGGAAGAGCGAGGGGCAAAAAGAAGAAGGCGAACGGAAAAGAGAGGGCGATTAAAACGGCAAGGTTGAAGTGGGGGAGAGGAAAACAAGAGGCAAATGGCAAATAATGTAATGCGGGAGATAAGGGTTTGTGATGGGTACTTGGTATATTGACTTTTGTGTAGACCTCCTCGGTAACGCGCCGTAAATCCTTCTTGCTACCTCTTGAGCACTCGCGTTGGTTTTCCCTTGAAGAGGAAAGGGTGATGCAGCAAAGTAGCGTAAGTATTTCCCTCAGTTTTTGAGAACCAATGTATCAATCCAGTAGGAGGCTACGCACGAGTCCCTCGCACCTACACAAAACAAATAAATCCTCGCAACCAACGCGATAAGGGGTTGTCAATCCCTACACGGTCACTTACGAGAGTGAGATCTGATAGATATGATAGGATAATATTTTTGGTATTTTTATGATAAAGATGCAAAAAAGCAAAGTAAAAAGCAAAGGAAATAACTAAGTGTGGGAAGATTAATATGATGAAGATAGACCCGGGGGCCATAGGTTTCAGTAGTGGCTTCTCTCAAGAGCATAAGTATTTTACGGTGGGTGAACAAATTACTGTTGAGCAATTGACAGAATTGAGCATAGTTATGAGAATATCTAGGTATGATCATCTATATAGGCATCACGTCCGAGACAAGTAGACCGACTCACCGCATCTACTACTATTACTCCACTCATCGACCGCTATCCAAAGATGCATCTAGAGTATTAAGTTCATAAAAACAGAGTAACGCCTTAAGCAAGATGACATGATGTAGAGGAATAAATTCATGCAAGATGATAAAAATCCCATCTTGTTATCCTTGATGGCAACAATACTATACGTGCCTTCTTGCCCCCATCACACCGGGAAAGGACACCGCTAGATTGAACCCAGCCTAAGCACTTCTCCCATTGCAAGAAAGATCAATCTAGTAGGCCAAACCAAACTGATAATTCAAGAGACTTGCAAAGATAACCAATCATACATAAAAGAATTCATAAGATTCAAATATTGTTCATAGATAAACTTGATCATAAACCCACAATTCATCGGTCTCAACAAACACACCGCAAAAAGAGGATTACATCGAATAGATCTCCACGAGAGAGGGGGAGAACATTGTATTGAGATCCAAAAAGAGAGAAGAAGCCATCTAGCTAATAACTATGGACCCGAAGGTCTGAGGTAAACTACTCACACATCACCGGAGGGGCTCTGGTGTTGATGTAGAAGCCCTCCATGATCGATGCCCCTTCCGTGAATCTCGAACGAGCCCCGAGATGGGATCTCGTGGGAGTGAGAAGGTTGCAGGTGGAATTAGGTTTTTGGCTCCGTGATCTGATCGCTTGAAGTGCGTGAGGTATATATAGGAGGAAGAAATGCGTTAGTGGAGCAACAGGGGCCCACGAGGGTGGAGGGCACGCTTTGGGGGAGGGGGTAGGTGCGCCCCTACCTCGTGGCCTCCTGTTGGTTGCTTTCGACGTGGGTTCCAAGTCTCCTGGATCTTGTTCATTCCAAAATCACGTTCTCAAGGTTTCATTCCGTTTGGACTCCGTTTGATATTACTTTTCTGCGAAACTCAAATAGGCAAAAACAGCAAGTGCAGGTTTGGGCCTCCGATTAATAGTTAGTCCCAAAAATAATATAAAAGTGAATAATAAAGCCCAATAATGTCCAAAATAGAAGATAATATAGCATGTTGCAATCAAAAATTATAGATACGTTGGAGACGTATCACTCCTCCTCCTCCCGCAGGAACTCGGTGTAGCGTGCAAGGTTGCTGACGCACGTGCGGGCATCCACCTCCACCTCCCGGCTTCGGGCGGTGTGGGCGGAGCAGGTGATGACCCCGGCGGTCGACGGTGGGCTGGCGACCACGGCGACCGATGATGGAGTGGCGGCCACGACCACCACCTCCCGCCTTCGAGCCGCGGTGGCGGAGCGGGTGATGTTCACGGTGGCTGGCAGTGGGGTGGCGGCCACGACGGCCACCTCCCGCCTTCGGGCCGCGGTGGCAGAGCGGGCGATGGACCTGGCTTTCGACGGTGGTGTGGCGGCAACGCCGGCCGGCAACAGCTGCCGACGGGCAGCAGCGGCGGAGTGCGTGGTGGGTGTTCCGCGCACACCCAACAGGGACGCCACACACACTACACTACGCCGAGGACTGCGCCACTGCCGCGGTGTAGGCTCCCAGATGGAGCTGTCCTCTGATGACGGCGGAGTGGCTGAGCAACGATGACGGACCGGTGCCATTGGCGATTGTGGGAGAATCAGATGAGATAAGCTACAGGGAGGAAGGGGAAAATGCGATGCAGGACTCGCCGGCCATGAGGGTTTATATAGCAGGCCGGTAAGCATTGGAATTTTGGGGGATTTCACCGAGTCGGGCGGGAATCTTGCGTGGGAACCTGCAAGGTTGCGCGAGAACGACTCCTGACGATTCATTGGCGCCCTTTGTTTGGCCAAAAGAATGCCCCAGCTGTCACGCAAGCTTATACGCTGTAAGCCGTCTGCGGCAGCGGGGCGACAAGACGTGCAAGAGGAGGACGAAAGGCCACGTACACATACGGTTAATACAAAAAAATGTTTGCGATTTATTTACCTACTATACCCCCGTCCTGGTTTATAAGTATGCTTTAACTAATAAAATACGAATGCATGTCACCAAAGATTATATAGTTGGATTCGTATTTGAACATAGTTTCCAGTTATATAATTTTTATAACATGCATTAACATTTTGTTGGTTAAATTTGAGGGCAAAGTATGGCATAGAATATAAAGGGGACTATAGACTAGACGGAGGTGGTAGCACACGGCCGCTCTCTATGCAGCGACGCAACTATCGTCCGGCTTGTAGGCGACCATTTCCCGCGTGTTCAACTGCTCTATGCGTGTGGTTTCTTGTGGTTCAGGCGGCCGCGGCGCGCTCTGCTCACGTCCCGCGCGTGCGCTCTCTGCTTTCGCGTCCCTCCGGGTGCTCTACCCTCGTCCCTCCACGCGCGGTGCCAGTGTTTGGGGCCGGCGCACGATCACGCACGTTCGTGTGCATGCGGTTGCGCCGGGCGCGGCGCAACGATGCAGTTACCCGCTGTAAAAATTGCCATGCGGACGCGCAAAGAATCTAGGTCACCTGGCCCCCATTTATTCCTGCGGCCATTTACCTTCATCTCTCACGTCCCACGACACAATAAGCACACCCACGACGACACATATAGAGAGGACATCCAGCGGTTCCAATGGCGCTCCCCGTGGCTCCAATGGCGCTCACCGTGGCTCCAATGGCGCTCTTGTTGGGGAACGTAGTAATTCAAAAAAAAAAATCCTACGATCATGCAAGATCTATCTAGGAGATGCATAGCAACGAGAGGGGGAGAGTGTGTCCACGTACCCTCGTACACCAAAAGAGGAAGCGTTATGTAACGCAGTTGATGTAGTCGAACATATTCACGATCCAACCGATCCAAGTACCGAACATACGGCACCTCCGTGTTCAGCACACGTTCAACACGATGACGTCCCTCGAGCTCTTGATCCAGTAGAGGGTCGAGGGAGAGTTCCGTCAGCACGATGGCATGGCGACGGTGTTGGTGATGTGATCCGCGCAGGGCTTTGCCTAAGCACTACGACAATATGACCGAGGTGGTAAACTATGGAGGGGGCACCGCACACGGCTAAGGGACATTTGACGTGCCTTTGGGGTGCCCCCCGCCCCCGTATATAAAGGAGGAGGGGAGGAGGCGGCCGGCCTAGGGGGTGCGCCAAAGGGGGGAGTCCAACTAGGACTCCCAATCCTAGTTGGACTCCCTTTCCTTTTCCGTAGGAGGAAAAGAGGGAAGGGAGAGGAAGAGGAGAAGGAAAGGGAGGGGGCGCGCCCCCTCCCTAGTCCAATCCGGACTCCCTATAGGGAGGGGGCGCGGCCACCCCTTGTGTGCTGCCTCCCCTCTCCCCTATGGCCCATGTAGGCCCAATATTCCCCCGGGGGGTTCCGGTAACCCCTCGGTTCTCCGGTAAAATACCCGAATCACTCGGAACCAGTCCGATGTCCGAATACAACCTTCCAATATACGAATCCTTACCTCTCGACCATTTCGAGACTCCTCGTCATGTCCGTGATCTCATCCGGGACGCCAAACAAACTTTGATCGCCAAAACACATAACTCATAATACAAATCGTCATCGAACATTAAGCGTGCAGACCCTACGGGTTCGAGAACTATGTAGACATGACCGAGACACATCTCCGGTCAATAACCAATAGCGGAACCTGGATGCTCATATTGGCTCCTACATATTCTACGAAGATCTTTATCGGTCAAACCGCATAACAATATACGTCATTCCCTTTGTCATCGGTATGTTACTTGCCCGAGATTCGATCGTCGGTATCATCATACCTAGTTCAATCTCGTTACCGGCAAGTCTCTTTACTCGTTCCGTAATGCATCATCCCGCAACTAACTCATTAGTCACATTGCTTGCAAGGCTTATAGTGATGAGCATTACCAAGAGGGCCTAGAGATACCTCTCCGATAAACGGAGTGACAAATCCTAATCTTGATCTATGCCAACTCAACAAATACCTTTGGAGACACCTGTAGAGCATCTTTATAATCACTCAGTTTTGTTGTGACGTTTGATAGCACACAAAGTGTTCCTCCGGTATTCGGGAGTTGCATAATCTCATAGTCAGAGGAATATGTATAAGTCATGAAGAAAGAAATAGCAATAAAACTAAACGATCATAATGCTAAGCTAACGGATGGGTCTTGTCCATCACATCATTCTCTAATAATGTGATCCCGTTCATCAAATGACAACACATGTCCATGGTCAGGAAACTTAACCATCTTTGATTAACTAGCTAGTCAAGTAGAGGCATACTAGGAACACTTTGTTTGTCTATGCATTCACACATGTACTAAGTTTCCGGTTAATACAATTCTAGCATGAATAATAACATTTATCATGATATAAGGAAATATAAAGAACAACTTTATTATTGCCTCTAGGGCATATTTCCTTGATCTCCCACTTGCACTAGAGTCAATAATCTAGATTACATAGTAATGATTCTAACACCCATGGAGTCTTGGTGTTGATCATGTTTTGCTCGTGGAAGAGCCTTAGTCAATGGAGCCGTATGTATTTTGCAAATCTCTATGTCTCCCTCCTTGACTTGATCGCGGATGGAGTAGAAGCTTCTCTTGATGTGTTTGGTTCTCTTATGAAATCTGGATTCCTTCGCCAAGGCAATTGCTCCAGTATTGTCACAAAAGATTTTCAGTGGACCTGATGCACTAGGTATTACACCTAGATCGGATATGAACTCCTTCATCCAGAATCCTTCATTTGTCAGCTTCAAGCAGCTATGTACTCCGCTTCACATAGATCCCGCCACGATGCTCTGCTTGAACTGCACCAACTTACAACTCCACCATCTATTTATATATAAAAAGTACTTGATGGGGTCATCAGAAAAAAGATAAATAGCCTAAAAAATCCCACAATAATTAGAAACATTCGGCCTTTAATTAGGTGGGGCAATTTCATTTCAACAAACTAAGACCATTAGATCTTCGTAACTAGGGTGGACCCATAACCTACGCTCCAATCTCATAGTCAATCTCCCAATCCAAAGTATGTTGGGTCATCTCACGCTAAAAAAATGTCCATGTAAAAAAATGAAGGAAATATGCCCTAGAGGCAATAATAAAGTTATTATTTATTTCCTTATCATGATAAATGTTTATTATTCATGCTAGAATTGTATTAACCGGAAACATAATACATGTGTGAATACATAGACAAACAGAGTGTCACTAGTATGCCTCTACTAGACTAGCTCGTTGATCAAAGATGGTTAAGTTTCCTAGCCATAGACATGAGTTGTCATTTGATTAACGAGATCACATCATTAGGAGAATGATGTGATTGACATGATCCATTCCGTCAGCTTAGCACATGATCGTTTAGTATGTTGCTAATGCTTTCTTCATGACTTATACATGTTCCTATGACTATGAGATTATGCAACTCCCGTTTACTGTGAGGAACACTTTGTGTGCTACCAAACGTCACAACGTAACCGGGTGATTATAAAGGTGCTCTACAGGTGTCTCTGAAGGTACTTGTTGGGTTGGCGTATTTCAAGATTAGGATTTGTCACTCCGATTGTCGGAGAGGTATCTCTGGGCCCTCTCGGTAATGCACATCACTTAAGCCTTGCAAGCATTGCAACTAATGAGTTAGTTGCGGGATGATGTATTACGGAACGAGTAAAGAGACTTGTCGGTAACGAGATTGAACTAGGTATTGAGATACCGACGATCGAATCTCGGGCAAGTAACATACCGATGACAAAGGGACCAACGTATGTTGTTATGCGGTCTGACCGATAAAGATCTTCGTAGAATATGTGGGAGCCAATATGAGCATCCAGGTTCTGCTATAGGTTATTGACCGGAGACATGTCTCGGTCATGTCTACATAGTTCTTGAACCCGTAGGAGGGGGGGCCCCTTTCCTTCTCCCTCTCCCTCTCCTTCCTTTCCCCTCTCTCCCTTTTGGTGGAAACCTACTAGGACTTGGAGTCCTAGTAGGATTCCCCTCTTGGGGGCGCGCCATAGAGGGCCGGCCAGCCTCCCCCTTGCTCCTTTATATACGGGGGCATGGGGGCACCCCAAAGACACAACAATTGGTCATTGATCTCTTAGCCGTGTGCGGTGCCCCCCTCCGCCATAGTCCACCTCGATAATACTGTAGCGGTGCTTAGGCGAAGCCCTGCGTTGGTAGAACATCAACATCGTCACCACGCTGTCATCTTGTGAAACTCTCCCTCAACACTCTGCTGGATCGGAGTTCGAGGGACGTCATCAGGCTGAACGTGTGCTGAACTCGGAGGTGTCGTACGTTCGGTACTTGATCGGTCGGATCATGAAGACATACGACTACATCTACCGCGTTGTGCTAACGCTTCCGCTTTCGGTCTACGAGGGTACGTGGACAACACTCTCCCCTCTCGTTGCTATGCATCACCATGACCTTGCGTGTGCGTAGGAAAATTTTGAAATTACTACGTTCCCCAATAGTGGCATCCGAGCCAGGGTTTATGCGTTGATGTTATATGTACGAGTAGAACACAAGTGAGTTGTGGGCGATATAAGTCATACTGCTTACCAGCATGTCATACTTTGGTTCGGCGATATTATTGGATGAAGCGGCCCGGACCAACATTACGCGTACGCTTACGCGAGACTGGTTCTACCGACGTGCTTTGCACACAGGTGGCTGGCGGGTGTCAGTTTCTCCAACTTTAGTTGAACCGAGTGTGGCTACGCCGGTCCTTGCGAAGGTTAAAACAACACCAACTTAACAAACTATCGTTGTGGTTTTGATGCGTAGGTAAGAACGGTTCTTGCTAAGCCCGTAGCAGCCACGTAAAACTTGCAACAACAAAGTAGAGGGCGTCTAACTTGTTTTTTGCGAGGCATGTTGTGATGTGATATGGTCAAGACGTGATGCTATATTTTATTGTATGAGATGATCATGTTTTGTAACCGAAGTTATCGGTAATCGGCAGAAGCCATATGGTTGTCGCTTTATTGTATGCAATGCAATCGCTTCGTAATGCTTTACTTTATCACTAAGCGATGGCGATAGTCGTAGAAGCATAAGATTGGCAAGACGACAACGATGCTACGATGGAGATCAAGGTGTCGCTACCGGTGATGATGGCGATCATGGAGGTGCTTCGAGATGCAGATCACAAGCACAAGATGATGATGGCCATATCATATCACTTATATTGATTGCATGTGATGTTTATCTTTATGCATCTTATCTTGCTTTGATTGACGGTAGCATTATAAGATGATCTCTCACTAAATTTCAAGATAAAAGTGTTCTCCGAGTATGCACCGTTGCCAAAGTTCGTCGTGCCCGGACACCACGCGTGATGATCGGGTGTGATAAGCTTCACGTCCATCTACAACGGGTGCAAGCCAGTTTTGCACACGCAGTAATACTCGGGTTAAACTTGACTAGCCTAGCATATGCAGATATGGCCTCGGAACCTTTGAGACCGAAAGGTCAAGCGTGAATCATATAGTAGATATGATCAACATAGTGATGTTCACCATTGAAAGCTACTCCATTTCACGTGATGATCGGTTATGGTTTAGTTGATTTGGATCACGTGATCACTTAGAGGATTAGAGGGATGTCTTTCTAAGTGGGAGTTCTTAAGTATTATGATTAATTGAACTTAAATTTATCATGAACTTAGTACCTGATAGTATCTTGCTTGTCTATGTTTGATAGTAGATAGATGGCCCGTGCTGTTGTTCCGTTGAATTTTAATGCGTTCCGTGAGAAAGTAAAGTTGAACGATGATGGTAGCAATTACATGGACTGGGTCCAGAACTTGAGGATTATCCTCATTGCTGCGGAAAAGAATTACATCCCGGAAGCACCGCCGGGTGCTGTGCTCGGGCCGATGCAATCGACAACGTTAAGAACGTCCCGCGAGCAAAGCTGATGACTACTCGATAGTTCAATGTGCCATGCTTTACGGCTTAGAACCGGGACGACGTTTTGAACGTCATGGAGCATATGAGATGTTCCAGGAGTTGAAGTTAATATTTCAAGCAAATGCTCGGATTAAGAGACATGAAGTCTCCAATAAGTTCTATAGCTGCAAGATGGAGGAGAATAGTTCTGTCAGTGAGCATATACTAAGATGTCTGGGTATAATAATCACTTGATTCAACTGGGAGCTAATCTTCCGGATGATAGCGACATTGACAGAATTCTCCAATCACTTCCACCAAGCTACAAGAGCTTCGTGATGAACTATAATATGCAAGGGATGGATAAGACAATTCCCGAGCTCTTCGCAGTGCTAAAGGCTGCGGAGGTAGAAATCAAGAAGGAGCATCAAGTGTTGATGGTCAACAAGAGCACTAGTTTCAAGAAAAAGGGCAAAGGGAAGAAGAAGGGGAACTTCAAGAAGGACAGCAAGCAAGTTGCTGCTCAGGAGAAGAAACCCAAGTCTGGACCTAAGCCTCAAACTGAAAGTGCTTCTCTTATAAGCGCATCAGTCCTTTGAGCCGGAACTGCCCCAAGTATTTGGCGAGATAAGAAGGATGGCAAGGTGAACAAAGTTATATGTGATATACATGTTATTGATGTGTACCTTACCAGAGCTCATGATAGCACTGGTATTTGATAACGGGTTCTGTTGCTAATATTTGCAACTCGAAGCAGGGACTACGGATTAAGCGATCACCGCCAAGGACGAGGTGACGATGCGCGTGGGAAATGGTTCCAAAGTCGATGTGATCGCGGTTGGCACGCTACCTCTACATCTACCTTCGGGATTAGTTTTAGACCTAAATAATTGTTATTTGGTGCCAGCGTTGAGCATGAACATTATATCTGGATCTTGTTTGATGCGAGACGGTTATTCATTTAAATCAGAGAATAATGGTTGTTCTATTTATATAAGTAATATCTTTCATGGTCATGCACCCTTGAAGAGTGGTCTATTTTTGATGAATCTCGATAGTAGTGATACACATATTCATAATGTTGAAGCCAAAAGATGCAGAGTTGATAATGATAGTGCAACTTATTTGTGGCAATCGCCGTTTAGGTCATATCGGTGTAAAGCGCATGAAGAAACTCCATCTTGATGGACTTTTGGAACCACTTGATTATATATCACTTGGTACTTATGAACCCGTGCCTCATGGGCAAGATGACTAAAACGCCGTTCTCCGGTACTATGGAGAGAAACAGATTTGTTGGAAATCATACATACGAGATGTATGTGGTCTGATGAATGTTGAGGCTCGTGGCGGATATCGTTATTTTCTCACCTTCACAGATGATTTAAGCAGATATGGGTATATCTACTTAATGAAGCATAAGTCTGAAACATTTGAAAAGTTCAAGGAATTTCAGAGTGAAGTTGAAAATCATCGTAACAAGAAAATAAAGTTTCTACGATCTGATCGTGGAGGAGAATATTTGAGTTACGAGTTTGGTCTACATTTGAAACAATGCGGAATAGTTTCGCAACTCATGCCACCCGGAACACCACAGCGTAATGGTGTATCCGAACATCGTAATCGTACTTTACTAGATATGGTGCGATCTATGATGTCTCTTACAGATTTACCACTATCGTTTTGGGGTTATGCTTTAGAGACGGCCGCATTCACATTAAATAGGGCACCATCGAAATCCGTTGAGACGACGCCTTATGAACTATGGTTTGGCAAGAAACCAAAGTTGTCGTTTCTGAAAGTTTGGGGCTGCAATGCTTATGTGAAAAACCTTCAACCTGATAAGCTCGAACCCAAGTCGGAAATGTGTCTTCATAGGATACCCAAAAGAGACTGCTGGGTACACCTTCTATCACAGATCCGAAGGCAAGACATTCGTTGCTAAGAATGGATTCTTTCTAGAGAAGGAGTTTCTCTTGAAAGAAGTGAGTGGGAGGAAAGTAGAAATTGATGAGGTAACTGTACCTGCTCCTTATTGGAAAGTATTTCATCACGAAAACCGGTTTACGTGACACCTACACCAATTAGTGAGGAAGTTAGTGATGATGATCATGGAACTTCAGATCAAGTTGTTACTAAACCTCGTAGGTCAACCAGAGTAAGATCCGCACCAGAGTGGTACGGTAATCCTGTTCTGGAAGTTATGCTACTGGATCATGATGAACCTACGAATTATGAAGAAGCGATGGTGAGCCCAGATTCCACAAAATGGCTTGAGGCCATGAAATCTGAGATGGGATCCATGTATAAGAACAAAGTGTGGACTTTGGTTGACTTGCCCGATGATCGGCAAGCAATTGAGAATAAATGGATCTTCAAGAAGAAGACTGGCGCTGACGGTAATGTTATCATCTACAAAGCTCGACTTGTTGCAAAAGGTTTTTGACAAGTTCAAGGGATTGACTACGATGAGACCTTCTCACCCGTAGCGATGCTTAAGTCTGTCCGAATCATGTTAGTAATTGCCGCATTTTATGATTATGAAATTTGGCAGATGGATGTCAAAACTGCATTCCTGAATGGATTTCTGGAAGAAGAGTTGCATATGATGCAACTAGAAGGTTTTGTCGATCCAAAGGGAGCTAACAAAGTGTGCAAGCTCCAGCGATCCATTTATGGACTGGTGCAAGCCTCTTGGAGTTGGAATAAACGCTTTGATAGTGTGATCTAAGAATTTGGTTTTATATAGACTTTTGGAGTAGCCTGTATTTACAAGAAAGTGAGTGGGAGCTCAGAGCATTTCTGATATTATATGTGGATGCCATATTACTAATTGGAAATGATATAGAATTTCTAGATAGCATAAAGGGATACTTGAATAAGAGTTTTTCAATGAAAGACCTCGGTGAAGCTGCTTACATATTGGGCATTAAGATCTATAGAGATAGATCAAGACGCTTAATTGGACTTTCACAAAGCACATACCTTGACAAAGTTTTGAAGAAGTTCAAAATGGATCAAGCAAAGAAAGGGTTCTTGCACATGTTACAAGGTGTGAAGTTGAGTAAGACTCAATGCCGACCACTGCAGAAGATAGAGAGAAAATGAAAGATGTTCCCTATGCTTCAGCCATAGGCTCTATCATGTATGCAGTGCTGTGTACCAGACCTGATGTGTGCCTTGCTATAAGTCTAGCATGGAGGTACCAAAGTAATCCAGGAGTGGATCACTGGACAGCGGTCAAGAACATCCTGAAGTACCTGAAAAGGACTAAGGATATGTTTCTCGTTTATGGAGGTGACAAAGAGGTCATCGTAAAGGGTTACGTTGATGCAAGCTTTGACACCTTAGATCCGGACGATTCTAAATCGCAAACCGGATACGTGTTTACATTGAACGGTGGAGCTGTCGGTTGGTGCGAGTTCTAAACAAAGCGTCGTGGCGGGATCTACATGTGAAGCGGAGTACATAGCTGCTTGAAGCAGCAAATGAAGGAGTCTGGATGAAGGAGTTCATATCCGATCTAGGTGTCATACCTAGTGCATCGGGTCCAATGAAAATCTTTTGTGACAATACTAGAGCAATTGCCTTAGCGAAGGAATCCAGATTTCACAAGAGAACCAAGCACATCAAGAGACGCTTCAATTCCATCCGGGATCTAGTCCAGGTGGGAGACATAGAAATTTGCAAGATACATACGGATCTGAATGTTGCAGACCCGTTGACTAAGCCTCTTCCATGAGCAAAACATGATCAGTACCAAGGCTCCATGGGTGTTAGAATCATTACTGTGTAATCTAGATTACTGACTCTAGTGCAAGTGGGAGACTGAAGGAAATATGCCCTAGAGGCAATAATAAAGTTATTATTTATTTCCTTATATCATGATAAATGTTTATTATTCATGCTAGAATTGTATTAACTGGAAACATAATACATGTGTGAATACATAGACAAACAAAGTGTCACTAGTATGCCTCTACTAGACTAGCTCGTTGATCAAAGATGGTTAAGTTTCCTAGCCATAGACATGAGTTGTCATTTGATTAACGGGATCACATCATTAGGAGAATGATGTGATTGACATGACCCATTCCGTTAGCTTAGCACACCACGATCATTTAGTATGTTGCTATTGCTTTCTTCATGACTTATACATGTTCCTATGACTATGAGATTATGCAACTCCTGTTTACGGAGGAACACTTTGTGTGCTACCAAACGTCACAACGTAACTGGGTGATTATAAAGGTGCTCTACAGGTGTCTCCGAAGGTACTTGTTGGGTTGGCGTATTTCAAGATTAGGATTTGTCACTCCGATTGTCGGGGAGGTATCTCTGGGCCCTCTCGGTAATGCACATCACTTAAGCCTTTTAAGCATTGCAACTAATGAGTTAGTTGCGGGATGATGTATTACGGAACGAGTAAAGAGACTTGCTGGTAACAAGATTGAACTAGGTATTGAGATACCGACGATCGAATCTCGGGCAAGTAACATACCGATGACAAAGGGAACAACGTATGTTGTTACGCGGTCAGACCGATAAAGATCTTCGTAGAATATGTGGGAGCCAATATGAGCATCCAGGTTCCGCTATTGGTTATTGACCGGAGACATGTCTTGGTCATGTCTACATAGTTCTCGAACCCGTAGGGTCGCGACGCTTAACGCTACGTTACGATGGCGTTTTATTATGAGTTTATGTGTTTTGATGTATCGAAGGTTGTTCAGAGTCCTAGATGTGATCACGGACATGACGAGGAGTCTCGAAATGGTCGAGACATAAAGATTGATATATTGGACGACTATATTCGGACACCGGAAGTGTTCCGAAGAAGTTTCGGATAAAATCGGAGTGCCGGAGGGTTATCGGAACCCCCGGGGGAACTAATGGGCCTCGATGGGCCTTAGTGGAGAGAGAGAGGGGCGGCCAGGGCAGGCCGCGCGCCCCCTCCCCCTTGAGTCCGAATTGGACAAGGAGGGGGGGCGCCCCCTTTCCTTCTCCCTCTCCCTCTCCTTCCTTCCCCCTCTCTCCCTTTTGGTGGAAACCTACTAGGACTTGGAGTCCTAGTAGGATTCCCCTCTTGGGGGCGCGCCATAGAGGGCCGGCCGGCCTCCCCCTTGCTCCTTTATATACGGGGGCAGGGGGCACCCCAAAGACACAACAATTGATCATTGATCTCTTAGCCATGTGCGGTGCCCCCTCCCACCATAGTCCACCTCGATAATACTGTAGCGGTGCTTAGGCGAAGCCCTGCGTCGATAGAACATCAACATCGTCACGCCGTAGTGCCGACAAAACTCTCCTCAACACTCGGCTGGATCGGAGTTCGAGGGACGTCATCGGGCTGAACGTGTGCTGAACTCGGAGGTGCCGTACGTTCGGTACTTGATCGGTCGGATCATATAGACATACGACTACATCAACCGCGTTGTGCTAACGCTTCCGCTTTCGGTCTACGAGGGTACGTGGACAACACTCTCCCCTCTCGTTGCTATGCATCACCATGATCTTGCGTGTGCGTAAGAAAATTTTGAAATTACTACGTTCCCCAACAAAAAATGTGACATGTTGGGTCACCTCATGCTAAAAAATAAAATGACCATGTAAAAAAAAGTGACAACTAAGTCAATCTCCCAATCCAAAGTATGTTGGGTCATCTCACGCTAAAAAAATGACCATGTAAAAAAACGTGACATGTTGGGTCACCTCACGCTAAAAATAACACCATATTTAAGTGGAATACATTTTTCCTTAAAAAAAGACACGGTCAGGTTGGACGATCCATGATACATTTGCATCGTCCTATAACAATCTAAAAAAAAACAACCAAAATTCTCACGATCCCAGAAAGAAATCGAAACTAAAAAATTAAATTTTTTTTGCAAGGAAAAAAACTTTTTAATTCAGTTGGCATATTTCCAATAATTAAAAAACCGAGGGATACAATCTCCTTTTTCTAAGCAATAAGGGATACAATCTCAACAGAAACAAACTCTCACGGTCGTGTAGAGATACAATTTTTCAAAATATAACCAAGCTCTCACGATCGTGTAAAGAGATTAAGTCCGTCTACAAATAGAACAAAACTCTCATGATTGAAACAATCTCTCTTTCCGTCGTGCACATGTCAAATAACTCAGCCAACCTAAAATACCTTCCCTTTAAAAAGCGTCAATTATTGATTGTCCTGTCTGACTTCAGATCACCCCGCATATCCAACAAGTGGCACTTTGACATTGTCTTCCTCCAGCGGCAACCAGCCCTCCAATGGCCCATTCTCCTGTTAACTCGCGTCGACTGCAATCGGCTCAGTTGAGCGATCAAACCACCTCCAGTAAGTACCATCTACCAGAATTATAGCCTTTCTCAACTGAAGATATTTCACATGTTAGCTCTAAAGGTCGATTATATTGGAATAGGAACATATATTATGTTATTCTAGATTAATTATTGCAATTCTATGGTGGCACGTGCATACTTTTACTTATCTAGAGAAGGCTGATGCGATGGATGTAGATTCCAGTGTATTCACATTAGGATAGTACACTCTAGAAGATTGTTCTTCAAAACCACTCTAGGAGACTAGAATTATGCTACAAGTTTAACTGAAACAAATGTAATTACTTGCTGCGATATAGAGAAACTTATATGATGTATCGGAGAAGGTTTTGAAATTTGATGAACCTCTAATTCTATAGTGGGTTCCTGTGGAATATTTTAGCAAATATGGTGAAAAGTTTAACATAAACAAGCGATAGTGACTGTCATTTCAAATTTGATCAGGAAATTCAACGGTGAGAACTTTAATCTCTTTGTGTAAACCCAAACGAATGAAGAGCAAATGGTCTACAACAGAAAAACATTAAGCAAAATTATGGAACTGTGATATAGTGATGTTAAAAGAAAGGTTTACCTCTAACATTGGTCATCATACCATACCTTCCCTATTGTATAGTATCTAATCTTGTATCTTTTCTCTTGAATTATAAATTATAATAGGAATTTGTATGCACAACAAAAGCAACAATTGATGTCATTATAATGAATAAAGGTTGGTGGTACCAGAAGTGGTGTCATGTGTTATTGCAGTGCTGCTTCTACACAAAGATGGAACGGCGCACTCAAGGTTCCACAACCACCTAATCCTTAAAGAAGAGTCAACCTGTGACATCAAACAAGGTTCACACTTGACAGACACACTAAAAAAGATGTCGCTAATACTATGGACGAGGCTCCAATGGCAAACAAGATATATTTTGAAGCGCTAGACAGGACTCTCAGGGATATATTAAGGCATAAAAATGTGAACAACATCGAGCGACCATTCGGGGGCATGACAATGGTTCTAGGAGGGGACTTCTGCCAGATCCTTTCTGTTATACCAAAGGGAAGAAGACACAACATAGTGACTGCATCCATTAAAGGTCATATCTTTGGAGGGACATTCATAATTTTTCGAGAAAACGCAAGAAGACTTTGCGTTTCTTTGTATTGAAAAGAGAGGGACATTCATATAATGAAACTAACAAAGAGCATGCGACTCAACTGCACAACACATGATGAATCAGAGAAACAAAGGTAGCAAAATTCACGAGTGGATTCTGAATATTAGTGATGGAAAAAATACAACATCGAGAAGGTGAGGAGATGATAAAAATACCAAGTGCCATACTACTAAAGAAAGGAAATAAAAAAAATTGTGGAAAGCATATCCAAATTTGCAGGGGAGGTAGTATCGCAAGCGATACTTCTCAGAAGAAAGAGCAATATTATGTCGAAGGAACGAAACAATTTATGATATAAATGATTATATAATGGATCTACTACAAGGTGAAGAGAAAACTTATTTAAACTGCAACACAATATGCAAGGCAACAACCTTAAATGCATAAACGGAAATGTTATATCCAGCAGAGTTCTTTGAATAGCTTACAATTTCATGGAATCCTAAATCACAAGCTCGAATTAAAAGTGGAAATACATGTGATGCTCCTCGTAATATCAAGCAAAGTGATGGGTTATGCAATTGTACAAGGATGATAATTTTAACTTGGAAGAAAATTCATCAAAACACAGATAATAACAGGAACACATGTGGGAGAAATGGTATATATTCCAAGAATAGTCATGTCACCAACTGAATCCGCATGGCCGTTCGTTCTAAAAAAAGGAGACAATATCCTATATCGGTTTGCTCTGCTATGACTATCAAGAAAAGCAAGGGGCAATATCTAAACAAGGTAGAACTATTTCTACCTAAACAAGTTTTCACACATGGACAACAATATGTAGCCTTCTCAAGAGTCACAAAAAGGGATGGACTGCAGGTAATGATAAATGATGAAGATAGCAATGAGGATGATGTGGTCAAGAACATACTCCATCCGTTCCATTTAGTTGTTGCTGATTTAGTACAAATATTGTAAAGGTATGAAAAAATAACAAACTTTCAGCATGACACTTCTTTCACTAGCTGAGGCGGCCTATTACATAAGAATTGCATATATAGAAATTTAGTACATTGCAAACTATCATGAAAAATACAAAGCGACTTCACTATGCTGATATGGCAGGATGAATATGGTCTCCAACAGTGCCGATGTATTGCAAACACGAATCGACATTTGGTGGAAATAGTTCATTGCTACAAAACATCGACTATATTATGTGATATCTGATTCTTCAGGCTTATTATTTAGTGCAAAGCAATAGTGAGAGCGTCTGGACATTTTTTATATTTAATATGTAGAATGCAATCAAACCTGATTTAATCTTCTTTTTTCTTTTAAAAATATTAAAACTATAGCTAATCACAAATGTTCTAATTAATTCTTAAGTTTTTTGAATAATAATATGGGTAGGGGGGCCTAACACTGCCAATGCCGGTCCCATGCCCGAAAAAAGTGGAGGGGGCATAAAGAAATTAAAACTATGCCTTGAGATGTATTTGGCATTCAAAACTTATTGTCATCATTTAGTAACTTCAGCATAAGTCAATCGAATGAATGCCAAGAGCAGCCAAGATAATAGGATGATAAAATGGCTATAAATATAGTATATAAATACACTCTAAATTCATATTCAATTTAATACAGTAAATAAATCACTAAAAATATGTCAATCTTGCACAGATTAGCAAATTTAATACCTTTTTTGGCGGCCAAGCAAATTTACTCAGACATACACTTACATTTTCTAAATTTCACAAACTTAATAGTACGTACCTCATTCGACACTTATAGAGCACTTAAAAATAGAATCGCATGTTTCCCCAAGATTTAAAGGAAAATGAAGAAACATTTTCCAGCGATGGACATTTCCTAAATTACATTATAAATATGATGAGTAGGGAAAAGGGAAAAGGGGTACTGCAGGTGGAAGTTCTAACTTCAAGAATGTTGACGCAGTGGAGGATGACGACGACTTGCCGAGTAGCATAGAGCGAGAATAGCCACGATGCGTCGCCTCGCGCACTTGGGGAAGACAACGTTGCCTCCTTCCTCATAATCGAGCTGGATCCAAGATAGTAGCGAGAGACAAAATCCACGCCTTAAATCAAGCACCGTGACGGACACCGATAGCGGCGGCACCCAAAGCTGCTAGGAGACCGAGGAGTCGTCTGAGGAGCTAAGCCAGCCGCCGTAGATGATTACCCTGCGTCGGCACAAACGAGTCGAGCTGCCGCCATGGCTCCTCGTGAGGACGACAAGCTTATCTGTAGAAGACTATAGGATGCAACTCAATTGTATTCCATCGGAGTCGGTTACAATATATACAGGTGGTGTCTTGTGTGACAAGCCAACTAACCCTACAATATCTCTAGAGATCAATCTATACAAGGCTAGAGATAAGAGGAGAATCAGTCGGAAATAAATACAAAGATATCACGTTTCAACACCCCCGATCGAGCGTCGGCATCGGGCGATGCAAAGATCTGAACGGAACTCTGGAATGCAGCGATGGCAATCCCTTGGTCATGATATCGGCAAACTGTTGGGTGGTTGGTACATGAAGTACACGAAGCTGACCCAACTGAACCTTCTCGCGGACAAAGTGAACATCGAGCTCAATGTGTTTGGTGCGCTTGTGCTGCGCTGGATTAGCCGCGAGATAGGTGGCCGACACGTTGTCACAAAAGACCACAGTAGCCTTCGGAAGAGAAATCCGAAGCTCACCAAGAAGATGACGAAGCCAACAAGTCTCCGCAACAACATTGGCGACAGCTCGGTACTCGGCCTCGGCACTTTCGAGCCGAGAGCGATGGGCTGCCGTTTAGAGGACCAGGAGACCAGAGAGTCACCGAAGAAGACACAATAGCCAGACGTGGAGCGGCGAGTGTCCGGATGCCAGCCCAATCCAGCGTCGGTGTAAGCAAGGAGCTCGGTCGAGGCGGATGCACGGTGGCGAAGACCGTGTAGGTCGGGGTGCCACGAATGTACCAAGAATGCGCTTGACCAAAGACCGGTGGACATCACGGGCGAGTGCATATGCAAGCAAACTTGCTGCTTTGCGAACTGAATGTCCGGTGCGGTGGCGTGAAATGCGAAGAAGGCGCCCACAATGCTGCGGTAAAGAGCAAGCATCGGTGGCGGGCTGGCGGCGGTGGCGGAGAGCTTTGGTTTGGCCTCACGGGTGTGGCGGCCGGGTTTGCGGTCGACCATCTGCCGGCACGGTCCAGAAGATCAAGAGCATACTGTCCCTGATGCAGAAAGAACCCAGTGGCGTCACGTCGCACATTAATGCCGAGGAAGAAGTGCAACGCGCCAAGATCCTTCAGCCGAAACTCAGAACCGAGATGACCAATGATGTCGCGAAGAAGATCCGTGCGGGAGGCAGTGATGACAATATCATCAACGAGAGCGAAGCATAGCCACATGATCAGCCCGATGCGGACGAACAGCGGCGTGTCGGATGTGGTGCTCGCGAAACCCGAAGACCAAGGAATCCGGCGATGCGCTGGTACGGCGCGCGGGCCTGTTTGAGGCCATATAATGACCGAGACAACAGGCAAACATCATCCAATCGCTGAGGGTCAACAAACCCAGTCGGCTGCTGACAGAGGACTCGCTCCTGAAGATGGCCGTACAAAAAAGCGTTGTTGATGTCGAGCTGATGTACGGGCCAGTGGCGAGATGCAGCCAGCTGAAGAACCACACGAATCGTGGCGGGTTTAACGACCGGAGAGAAAGTCTCAGAGAAATCAACACCAGCACGTTGTGCAAATCCTCGGACAACCCAGCGAGCCTTGTACCGATCCAGAGAGCCATCCGGGTGGAGTTTGTGACGAAAAACCCACTTGCCCGAGATGATGTTCGCTCCAGGGGGACGAGGAACAAGGGTCCAAGTCCGGTTGGCGACAAGAGCATCGTACTCAGCACACATAGCAGCGGTCCAATGCGGATCACTCAACGCAGAACGCACCGATCGCGGAACCGGAGAGAGGGTCGTGACGCTGAGGTTGTGGTAGCGCGGGTTCGGCTGATGCACACTGGCCTTGGCACGCGTCACCATATGATGGTGAGGCGGCGGAGGGGCGGGCGTGACCGCGACGCCGAGGCGCCACAACAGCCGCTCGGATGACGAAGAAGATACCGCGATGCCACGGTGTTGATGTCGAGGCCCGGCCGTCGGGGCGAGAGGGTCGCTCCTCCGAGCCGGCAGGAGCCGGGAGGCGCTGCCTCGGTCGTGGGCGGCGATGAGGCGTGGAATGAGCCCAAGAGCCTGCCCGCTGAGCCAACGAGGCGCCTGATGGCCCGGCTGGGGTCGCGCCCGACTCCACCAGAGCCGGGAGGCGACGACCTGACGAGGCCTGGGAAACCGGCTCCTCCAGAGCCAAGAGGCGGGGGCCCGGCGTGGCCGGGGAGGCCGACTCCTCCTGAGTCGGCGGAGGAAACGCCGAGGGCGTCGAGGCAGCGGGCGACGACGGCGCAGCCGCGCCCGAGCGGCGAGGCGGTGGGAGCGCAAGGGCTCCACGAGGCCGGCGAGGAGAGGCGTCCAGAGGTGGCGAGGGACGCGATGCAGCCTGCTGAAACGGAAAAACAACCTCATCAAAATACACGTGCCTAGACACGATCACACGATGGGACTCCGGGTCGTAGCAACGGAAGCCTTTTGTGTTTGGTTGGTAGCCAAGAAAGACACAAGCGATAGAGCGAGGCGCGAGCTTATGTGGTGTCGTGGCGGTGATATTAGGATAACAAAGGCAACCGAAAACATGAAGATCATCGTATGACGGAGGTGACCCGAATAAGAGGTGATGAGGGGTGTAGTTCCATCGGGGTTTGCAAGGCCGGATGTTAAGGAGAAGAGTAGCTGTGGCGAGAGCATCGGGCCAAAACCGAGCAGGCATGTGTGCATGGAAGAGCAATGCGCGAACACTCTCGTTAAGAGTGCGGAGAACACGTTCGGCACGACCGTTTTGCTGAGATGTGTATGGGCATGTGAGGCGAAAAATGGTGCCATGAGTGGATAAAAGAGTGCGGATGGCGAGGTTATCGAATTCCTTTCCGTTGTCGGTTTGGAGATGAGCAATGGTGCGGTGAAAATGGGTGGCAACATAGGCGTAAAAGGCATGAAGGGGGAAGCGACGTCGGATTTGCGGCGCAACGGAAAGGTCCAAGTGAAGTGAGAAAAATCATCCAAAATCACAAGGTAATATGATAAACCCGAATTGCTAGGGCATGTGAGATGTCCATACATCACAATGAATAACATCAAAAGGGAAAGTAGCAATGGATGATGAAGTTGAAAACGGCAAACGAGCGTGTTTTCCTGGCGCGATGTGCATGACAAGTGTGTCTTTGCCGATTTATTACATGAAAAAGGAAAAGTCTGCAAAACTTTATGAAGAAGCGTCGGCGCCCGGGATGGCCAAGGCGAGCATGCCGAGAGACACATCGGCGTGGAGTGCGACGGGACCACCGCTTGTCGTTTGGCCACACGGGTAAAGATCGCAGAGGGGAATCACATCGGTGCAGAACCTTCCGGAGTGGGCATCGCCAGCGGATGAAAAACCATGTTTGTCAAACTCAACAGTAACAGGATGTTCACGAGTAAGAGTGCGGACAGAACATAAATTTTTGATTAAGGATGGAGACACAAGTACGTTATTGAGAGGTAGGGAAGATGATGAGAGAGGAAGGGAGGATGCACCGTGGTGGGTGATGGGAAGAGTAGATCCATCACCGACGACGATGCGAGAAGAAAGAGGGTACGAAGAGACACGAGAGAGGATACCGGTTCGACGCCATATGAGCCAAGGCGCTTTGTGTCCATATACCAGATCCCCCGCCACGGTGAGTAGCTTGGGGAAGGCGGCGTGGAAGCTAGGGCGCTGGTCGTGAAGTGTAGCCGGTCGGTGCAGCGCCAGTAGGGTGGTGACGCAGCAGCCTTGGGAGCCATGGTCCCGTGTACGCCAAGAGCCGCCGTGTCCGAGCCACTGGCGCGCCAAGAGAGCTGATGAAGGCCCAGGCGAGGCCAAGTAAGCCCGGAGCAGGTGCCCTGGAAGGGGCATCGAGTAGGCATGCACCACCCCTGTCGTGGTTGTACCCCGTGAGCAGGCGGGGTGCCGCACCTGAAAGGCAGAGCGGACGGAGGCGCTGGCGGGCTGAGAGCCGCCAGCAGGCGCGGGTTGCCGCGACCTCCCCGCTTTCTCCGGGCGGCCCTGGTCGGGCGGCGGCGGCTGCGGAGCCGCGCGCGGGAGGCTGCGGGGCGGCGGTTCCTTGGTGGTGCCGGGCGTGAGGGCGGCGAGAGGAGCTTGCCGCGCCGCGTGGACGGCGACGCTTTTCCTCCATGCGAAGATACGTGACCGCTTTGGCGACGCTGGCGTGATGAGTGAGAGGTTGGCGGCGGATTGGCCGAGGTCGGGTGGAGGCCGCGAAGGAGGTTGGTGAGGGAGAACGGAGTCGCTGATGGTCATGCCGACGTCGCGGAGTTCGGCCCGCAAGAACCTTCATCCAGCGTCTTGATGCTCGTCGATCGAGAGATCGTTTTGCTGCATGGTGAAAAATCACCTTGGAGGAAGACACGGCGTTGGAGTTGATTCTCGAGGAAGAGATCGCGACAGCCGTGTCCACATAGTGTACGCCGACGGATCGCGGGAGTTCACCATGTTGAAGAGACTCGAGAGATGGTGAGAAAAAGCCACTTGACGATGCAAAGCGCCCACGGCGAGCCACTCGTCGTGCCCCTTCATGTCGCGGTAGTCAACGCTCCCGTCAACATGCTCGATAAGACGGTAGGAGCGGAACAACAGCGCGAAGTACGTGCGCCATGCATTGTAGGACGGCGAGTCGAGGTCGAGGATGACCGGGACGTGGTCCTTGATGTGGATCTCGTTGAGGCGATCGGAGGTGAACATGGCACCGGGAGAAGGAGCCAAGGCGTCGGATGCAGCAACTTTGGCCATGGAGACGGAGGTGGTTAGGGTTTTGGGTGAGAAGGGAGGTCGGCCGTGCCATACAGGAGGTTGGGAGGAGCGGCGGCGGCCCTTAGGGTTTTGGGAGGAAGTAGTGGCGGCAGGGGGAAGAGGAGAAGCGGCGGTGGTGGCGGCTACGGGAGGTGGGAAGGAAGCGGCGGCGGTGGCTACGGAGGGGTAGCGACGGCGGCGGCAGGAGGAGTTGGTGCGGCGGCGGCTAGGGCTAGGCGCGGCGGCGGAGGGGTGCGGAAGCGAGAGAGGATCACGGTAAAACTGATACCATGTAGAAGACTATAGGATGCAACTCAATTGTATTCCATCGGAGTCGGTTACAATATATACATGTGGTGTCTTTATGTGACAAGCCAACTAACTCTACAATATCTCTAGAGATCAATCTATACAAGGCTAGAGATAAGAGGAGAATCAGTCGGAAATAAATATAAAGATATCACGTTTCAACATTATCCAGCGGCAGAAATTTTATAGTCAACAGAGGAAAGGAGAAAGGGGATTTGGACTGTGTGAAAGTGTAAGTGAGAAAGAAGATGTGTGGACGCTATGTGCATCTACGAAATCCTGTTTGGCTAACTCCAAAATAAGCATAGCGGCAGGAATTTTTTTGTTTTGTGAAAAGGTATCCTACTAGTAACCTATGATTTATCCTAAAAAATAACCTATGATTTATCCTAAAAAAATAACCTATGATTACGTACAGTGTACATACCATATAAATATATACCTCGCATATATGTGTGTTTGCCTAAATATATTTTTTACCCTACAAATTAGTTAAAACATATCCAACCAAACATATAGTGCATTATCTTATGAAAAAAAAATCACTAAACCGTACCAAGAGTTTATGTTTCGACTTATATTTAATGATCCATATGAAACCTCTCTGCAGGACAACTTATAAATTAAGAATGAAAGAATTTACTACGGTAGCGGCGTGTTAATACAAGAACATAAACTACCATCGAAGAAACACCACAAACATGATCATCCGAACCCACGTTCTCTCCAAACAATTCAAAGCAAAAGTGCCCTCTCGATTTTTCATGAAACGCGAAAGAGGAATTCCTCTTATATTGAAAGCCCCAATTCAATGCAAACCCATAACGCTATAGCGCTACTAAATATTTGATACTTTAATTCGGAGCCCAGGCTCATATACATCTGGTGAAGAGTACAATAAAAAAAATAGCAGAAAAGTTCAAAAAAATCCGAATTTTTTGTTATCCAAGAGGCTCAAATGCTCGATGTCGATTGCAAAATTTCAGGGTGTTTGGACATTCAAGGAGGTCATGGCAAAAAAAGATAAATTTCCGAAAATTTATCACGAAAGCACCACACACTTCAATATCTTGACCCCAAAAAAATTCCAAATTTACTGGCTATATAAAATGATTTTATTATTCACACCATTAAACTTATTTTAATAATAAGTTAATATTTGGGAGTACAAAATAGGCACACTCCCAAATATTAAGTTATTTTAACCAACTGTACCTTAAGAAAATTATATTTGTAGAAGACTTATATTTGCATCACATTTGTTTCAAACGTTTTCCTACAAATCAAATAATATGTCAGTCATTATTAAACTTTTGAACAGTCTAGCCCGCGCATCGAGCAGGCCACTTTGCTAGTTCAATATAAATACGTATCCGGTTTGTGACAGCCATCCGGATCAGTGTCAAAGCTTGCATCAACGTAACCATTTACAACAAGCTCTCTATCACCTCCATAAACGAGAAACATATCCTTAGTCCTTTTCAGGTATTTCAGGATGTTCTTGACCGTTGTCCACTGATCCACTCCTGGATTACTTTGGTACCTCCCTGCTAAACTTATAGCAAGGCACACATCAGGTCTGGTACGCAGCATTGCATACATGATAGAACCTATGGCTGAGGCATAGGAAATGACCTTCATTTTCTCTCTATCTTCTGCAGTGGTCGGGCATTGAGTCTGACTCAACTTCATACCTTGTAACACAGGCAAGAACCCTTTCTTTGACTGGTCCATTTTGAACTTCTTCAAAACTTTATCAAGGTATGTGCTTTGTGAAAGTCCAATTAAGCGTCTTGATCTATCTCTATAGATCTTGATGCCCAATATATAAGCAGCTTCACCGAGGTCTTTCATTAAAAAATTCTTATTCAAGTATCCTTTTATACTATCCAGAAATTTTGTATTATTTCCAATCAATAATATGTCATCCACATATAATATTAGAAATGCTACAGAGCTCCCACTCATTTTCTTGTAAATACATGCTTCTCCAAAGGTATATATAAAACCATATGCTTTGATTACACTATCAAAGCATATATTCCAACTGCGAGAGGCTTGCACCAGTCCATAAATGGATCGCTGGAGCTTGCACACTTTGGTAGCACCTTTAGGATCGAAAAAACCTTCTGGTTGCATCATATACAACTCTTCTTTAAGATATCCATTCAGGAATGCAGTTTTGACATCCATTTGCCAAATTTCATAATCATAAAATGCGACAATTGCTAACATGATTTGGACAGACTTAAGCATCGGTATGGGTGAGAAGGTCTCATCCTAGTCAATTCCCTGAACTTATCGAAAACCTTTCGCAACAAGTAGAACTTTGTAGACAGTAACATTACCGTTAGTGTCAGTCTTCTTCTCGAAGATCCATTTATTCTCTATGGCTTGCCGATCATCGGGCAAGTCAACCAAAGTCCACACTTTGTTCTTTTTTACACATGGATCCCATCTCATATTTCATGGCCTCAAGCCATTTCACGGAATCTGGGCTCATCATCGCTTCCTCATAGTTCGTAGGTTCGTCATGGTCAAGTAACATGACCTCCAGAACAGGATTACCGTACCACTCTGGTGCGGATCATACTCTGGTTGACCTACGAGGTTTGTTAGTAACTTGATCTGAAATCTCATGATCATTATCATTAGCTTCCTCACTAACTGGTGTAGGAATCACTGGAACTAATTTATGTGATGTACTACTTTCCAATTCCGGAGAAGGTACAATTACCTCATCAAGTTCTACTTTCCTCCCACTCACTTCTTTCGAGAGAAACTCCTTCTCTAGAAAGGATCCATTCTTAGCAACGAATATCTTCCTTCGGATCTGTGATAGAAGGTGTACCCAACAGTCTCCTTTGGGTATCCTATGAAGATACATTTCTCCGATTTGGGTTCGAGCTTATCAGGTTGAAACTTTTTCACATAAGCATCGTAGCGCCAAACTTCAAGAAATGACAGCTTAGGTTTCTTGCTAAACCACAGTTCATATGGTGTCGTCTCAACGGATTTAGATGGTGCCCTATTTAACGTGAATGCAGCCGTCTCTAAAGCATAACCCCAAAACGATAGCGGTAAATCGGTAAGAGACATCATAGATCGCACCATATCTAATAAAGCACAGATTCTGACGTTCGGACACACCATTACGCTTATGGTGTTCCGGTGGCGTGAGTTGTGAAACTATTCCACATTGTTTCAAATGAAGACCAAACTCATAACTCAAATATTCACCTCCACGATCAGATCGTAGAAACTTTACTTTCTTGTCACGATGATTTTCCACTTCACTCTAAAATTCTTTGAACTTTTCAAATGTTTTAGACTTATGTTTCATTAAGTTGATATACCCATATCTGTTCAAATCATCTGTGAAGGTCAGAAAATAACGATACCCGCCGCGAGCCTCAACACTCATCGGACCGCATACATCAGTATGTATTATTTCCAATAAGTCAGTTGCTCGTTCCATTGTTCCGGAGAACAAAGTCTTAGTCATCTTGGCCATGAGGCATGGTTACGCAAGCATCAAGTGATTCCAAAAGTCCATCAAGATGGAGTTTCTTCATGCGCTTTACACCAATATGACCTAAACGGCAAGTACCACAAATAAGTTGCACTATCATTATTAACTTTGCATCTTTTTGGCTTCAATATTATGAATATGTGTATCACTACAATCGAGATTCAACAAAAATAGACCACTCATCAAGGGTGCATGACCATAAAAGATATTACTCATATAAATAGAACAACCATTATTCTCTGATTTAAATGAATAACCGTCTCACATCAAACAAGATCTAGATATAATTTTCATGCTCAATGCTGGCACCAAATAACAATTATTCAAGTATTAAAACTAATCCTGACGGTAGATGTAGAGGTAGCATGCCGACGGCGATCACATCAACCTTGGAACCATGTCCCACGCACATCGTCACCTCGTCCTTAGCCAATCTTCGTTTAATCCGTAGCCCCTGTTTTGAGTTGCAAATATGAGCAACAGAACCAGATTCAATACCTGTGTGCTACTACGAGCATTAGTAAGGTACACATCAATAATATGTATATCAAATATACCTTTCACTTTGCCATCCTTCTTATCCGCCAAATACTTGGGGCAGTTCTGCCCAAAGGACCAGTCCCTTTGCAGTAGAAGCACTCAGTCTCAAGCTTAGGTCCAGACTTGGGTTTCTTCCCTTGAGCAGCAACTTGCTTGCTGTTCTTCTTGAAGTTCCCCTTCTTTCCTTTGCCCTTTTTCTTGAAACTAGTGGTCTTGTTAACCATCAACACTTGATGCTACTTCTTGATTTCTACCTCCGCAGCCTTTAGCATCGCAAAGAGCTCGGGAATTGTCTTTTCCATCCCTTGCATATTATAGTTCATCACAAAGCCTTTATAGCTTGGTGGCAGTGATTGAAGAACTCTGTCAGTGACACTATCATCAGGAAGATTAACTCCCAGCTGAGTCAAGTGGTTGTGGTACCCAGACATTCTGAGTATGTGTTCACTGACAGAACTATTCTCCTCCATTTTGCAGCTATAGAACTTGTTGGAGACTTCATATCTCTCAACTCGGGCATTTGCTTGAAATATTAACTTCAACTCCTGGAACATCTCATATGCTCCATGACGTTCAAAACGTCTTTGAAGTCCCGATTCTAAGCCGTAAAGCATGGCACAGTGAACTATCGAGTAGTCATCAACTTTGCTCTGCCAGACATTCATAACATCCGAGTTGCTCCTGCAGCAGGTCTTGCACCTAGCGGTGCTTCCAGGATGTAATTATTTTGTGCAGCAATGCGGATAATCCTCAAGTTACGGGCCCAGTCCGTGTAGTTGCTACCATCATCTTTCAACTTAGCTTTCTCTAGGAACGTATTAAAATTCAAGGGAATGGTAGCACGGGCCATTGATCTACAACAACATAGATATGCAAAAAAACTATCAAGTACTAAGTTCATGATAAATTAAAGTTCAATTAATTATATTACTTAAGAACTCCCACTTAGATTGACATCCCTCTAGTCATCTAAATGATCATGTGATCCATATCAGCTAAACCATGTCCGATCATCATGTGAGATGGAGTAGTTTTCAATGGTGAACATCACTATGTTGATCATATCTACTATATGATTCACGTTCGACCTTTCGGGTCTCGGTGTTCGAGGCCATATCTCTGCATATGCTAGGCTCATCAAGTTTAACCCGAGTATTCTCGTGACGTGCAAAACTGGCTTGCACCCGTTGTATGTGAACGTAGAGCTTATCACACCCGATCATCACGTGGTGTCTCGCACGACGAATGAAAGTAACGGTGCATACTCGTGGAGAACACTTATACCTTGAAATTTAGTGAGGGATCATCATATAATGCTACCGCCGTACTAAGAAAAATAAGATGCATAAAGGATAAACATCACATGCAATCAAAATATGTGACATGATATGGCCACCATCATCTTGTGGATTTGATCTCCATCTCCAAAGCACCGTCATGATCTCCATCTCCAAAGCCAACTGTTGCTTCCATGACTATTGCTACCGCTTAGTGATAAAGTAAAGCAATTACATGGCGATTGCATTTCATACAATAAAGCGACAATCATAAGGCTCCTGCCAGTTGCCGATAACTTCTACAAAACATGATTATCTCATACAACAATTTATATGTGATCACATATTGACCATATCAGATCACAACATGCCCTGCAAAAACAAGTTAGACGTCCTCTACTTTGTTGTTGCAAGTTTTACGTGGCTGCTACGTGCTTCTAGCAAGAACCGTTCTTACCTACGCATCAAAACCACAATGATTTGTCATCAAGTGTGTTGTTTTAACCTTCAACAAGGACCGGCTATAGTCAAACTCGATTCAACTAAAGTTGGAGAAACAGACACCCGCTAGCCACCTATGTGCGAAGCACGTCGGTAGAACCACTCTCATGAACGCGGTCATGTAATGTCGGTCTGGGCCGCTTCATCCAACAATACCGCCGAATCAAAGTAAGACGTTGGTGGTAAGCAGCATGACTATTATCGCCCACAACTCTTTTGTCTCCTACTCGTGCATATCATCTACGCATAGACCTGGCTCGGATGCCACTGTTGGGGAACGTAGTAATTCAAAAAAAAAAAAAATCCTACGATCACGCAAGATCTATGTAGGAGATGCATAGAAACGAGAGTGGGAGAGTGTGTCCACGTACCCTCGTAGACCAAAAGCGGAAGCGTTATGTAACACGGTTGATGTAGTCGAATGTCTTTGCGATCCAACCGATCCAAGTACCGAATGTACGGCACCTCCGTGTTCAGCACACGTTCAGCACGATGACGTCCCTCGAGCTCTTGATCCAATAGAGGGTCGAGGGAGAGTTCCGCCAACACGACGGCGTGGTGACGGTATTGGTGATGTGATCCGCGCAGGACTTCGCCTAAGCACTACGGCAATATGATCGAGGTGGTAAACTGTGGAGGGGGGCACCGCACACGGCTAAGGGATAATTGATGTGCCTTTGGGGTGCCCCCCGCCCCCGTATATAAAGGAGGAGGGGAGGAGGCGGCCGGCCTAGGGGGGCGCGCCAAAGGGGGAGTCCAACTAGGACTCCCAATCATAGTTGGACTCCCTTTCCTTTTCTAGAGGGGGGAAAGAGGGAAGGGAGAGGAAGATGAGAAGGAAAGGGGGGGGGGGGGGCGCCCCCACCCTAGTCCAATTCGGACTCCCTATAGGGAGGGGGCGCGTCCACCCCGTGTGGGCTGCCTCCCCTCTCCCCTATGACCCCAGTAGGCCCAATATTACCCCGGGGTTCCGTAATCCTCGGTACTCGGTAAAATATACCGAATCACTCGGAACCATTCCGATGTCCGAATACAACCTTCCAATATATGAATATTTACCTCTCGACCATTTCAAGACTCCTCGTCATGTTCGTGATCTCATCCAGGACTCCTAACAAACTTCGGTCACCAAAACACATAACTCATAATACAAATCATCATCGAACGTTAAGCGTGCGGACCCTACGGGTTCGAGAACTATGTAGACATGACCGAGACACATCTCCGGTCAATAACCAATAGCGGAACCTGGATTCTCATATTGGCTCCTATATATTCTATGAAAATCTTTATCGGTCAAACCACATAACAATATACGTCATTCCCTTTGTCATCGGTATGTTACTTGCCCAAGATTCGATCGCCGGTATCATCATACCTAGTTCAATCTTGTTACCGACAAGTCTCTTTACTCGTTCCGTAATGCATCATCCCGCAACTAACTCATTAGTCACATTGCTTGCAAGGCTTATAGTGATGAGCATTACCGAGAGGGCCCAGAGATACCTCTCCGATACACAGAGTGACAAATCCTAATCTTGATCTATGCCAACTCAACAAACACCTTCGGAGACACCTATAGAGCATCTTTATAATCACTCAGTTACGTTGTGACATTTGACAGCACACAAAGTGTTCCTCCGGTATTCGGGAGTTGCATAATTTCATAGTCAGAGGAATATGTTTAAGTCATGAAGAAAGCAATAGCAATAAAACTAAATGATCATAATGCTAAGCTAATGGATGGGTCTTGTCCATCACATCATTCTTTAATAATGTGATCCCGTTCATCAAATGACAACACATGTCCATGGTCAGGAAACTTAACCATCTTTGATTAACGAGCTAGTCAAGTAGAGACATAGTAGGGACACTCTGTTTGTCTATGTATTCACACATGTACTAAATTTACGGTTAATACAATTCTAGCATGAATAATAAAATTTATCATGATATAAGGAAATATAAATAACAACTTTATTATTGCCTCTAGGGCATATTTCCTTCGGCTCCCAGCGGCCGACGACGACAACGGCGTGCAGTTCACCACGCATCACGTAGTGGACACCCACGTGAGGGGGAAGGCCCTCTCGGTGGTGTACACGAACGATCTGGTCTCTGTGGAGAGCTCCATCCAAACTATGGAGCAGTTCCTTGCCGAGGACAAGTACCGAGTGGTCGGCTTCGACCTCGAGTACACCATCGGGCATGCCAGGAACGATCAGAAGGTTGCCGTTGCCCAGTTGTGCGTGCGACATGACGTCCTCGTCTACCACTACCACCTTGCCACAAGGCCTTGCGAGCGTTTCTCCAGGTTTATCAAAAGCTCCGACCACAATTTCGCTATGGTGGACACCACCAACGATCTAAAAGCGCTCAAGGTTTCGGATTTGAAATGCCCGAATCTTGTCAACATCCAGCGCCACTACAAGGTCCGGGGTAGTGACAAAACAAACTGAACTCCCCTGGTTGACCTCGCCTTCGGCCATCATCGACCCCTACTACATGAAGATGAAGAATGGGAGCAATAAGGACATGAACACCTGGCACAATGTGTGGCATGGGAGAATGGATGAACAACATGTCAAGTACGCGGCCCTGGACGGGTACACAAGCTACGGGTATTGGGGAATGTTATCTAGCAACGAGAGAGAAGAGTGCATCTACATACCCTTGTAGATCGCGAGCGGAAGCGTTCAAGAGAACGGGGTTGATGGAGTCGTACTCGTCGTGATCCAAATCACCGAAGATCCTAGTGCCGAACGGACGGCACCTCCGCGTTCAACACACGTACGGAGCGGAGACGTCTCCCGCGCCTTGATCCAGCAAGGAGGAGGGAGTGGTTGAGGAAGAGAGCTCCAGCAGCAGCACGACGGCGTGGTGGTGGTGGAGAGGCAAGATCTCGGCGGGGCTTCGCCAAGCTCTTAACGAAGGAGGAGAGGTGTTGGGGAGGGGAGGGGCTGCGCCTTGGATGTCGTGTGCAGCCCTCCCCTCTCCCCTCTATTTATAGGGGTAGGGGGAACGGGGGCGACCCCCTCTAGATGAGATCTAGAACTGGGGGGGGGGCAAGGGGAGGGGGCTTGCCCCCCAAGCAAGGGGGCGCCCCCTCTAGGGTTCCCCCCAACCCTAGGCGCATGGGCCCAAGGGGGGGATGCGCCCAGCCCACTTAGGGGCTGGTTCCCTTTCCCACATGGCCCATGAGGCCCTCCGAGAGAGGTGGCCCCTCCCGGTGGACCCCGGAACCCCTCCGTGGCCCGGTGACAATCTGGTATGCCTCAACCTTTCCGGTGACCGTATGACAACTTCCCATATATAAATCTTCACCTCCGGAGCATTCCGGAACTCCTCGTGACGTCCGGGATATCATCCGGGACTCTGAACAACATTCGGTAATCACTTACAAGTCTTCCTAATAACCCTAGCGTCACTGAACCTTAAGTGTGTAGACCCTACGGGTTCGGGAATCATGCAGACATGACCGAGACAGCTCTCCGGCCAATAACCAACAGCGGGATCTGGATACCCATGTTGACTCCCACATGTTCCACGATGATATCATAGATGAACCATGATGTCAAGGATTCAAGCAATCCCGTATACAATTCCCTTCGTCAATCGGTACGTTACTTGCCCGAGATTCGATCGTCGGTATCCCAATACCTCGTTCAATCTTGTTACCGGCAAGTCACTTTACTCGAACCGTAATGCATGATCCTGTGATCAACCACTTGGTCACATTGAGCTCATTATGATGATGCATTACCAAGTGGGCCCAGAGATACCTCTCCGTCATACGGAGTGACAAATCCCAGTCTCGATCCGTGCCAACCCAACAGACACTTTCGGAGATACCTGTAGTGTACCTTTATAGTCACCCAGTCACGTTGTGACGTTTGGTACACCCAAAGCACTCCTACGGTATCCGGGAGTTGCACGATCTCATGGTCTAAGGAAATGATACTTGACATTAGAAAAGCTCTAGCAAACGAACTACACGATCTTGTGCTATGCTTAGGATTGGGTCTTGTCCATCACATCATTCTCCCAATGATGTGATCCCGTTATCAATGAAATCCAATGTCCATGAGTCGTGAAACCGTAACCATCTATTGATCAACGATCTAGTCAACTAGAGGCTTACTAGGGACATGTTGTGGTCTATGTATTCACACATGTATTACGATTTCCGGATAACACAATTATAGCATGAACAATAGACAATTATCATGAACAAGGAAATATAATAGTAACCATTTTATTATTGCCTCTAGGGCATATTTCCAACAGTCTCCCACTTGCACTAGAGTCAATAATCTAGTTACATTGTGATGAATCAAACACCCATAGAGTTCTCGTGTTGATCATGTTTTGCTCATGGAAGAGGTTTAGTCAACGGATCTGCGACATTCAGATCCGTATGCACTTTGCAAATATCTATGTCTCCATCTTGAACATTTTCACGAATGGAGTTGAAGCGGCAACTTGATGTGCTCGGTCTTCTTGTGAAACCAGGGCTCCTTGGCAAGGGCAATGGCTCCAGTGTTGTCACAGAAGAGAGTCATCGGCCCCGACGCATCGGGAATAACTCCTAGGTCGGTAATGAACTCCTTCATCCAGATTGCTTCATGTGCTGCCTCCGAGGCTGCCATGTACTCCGCTTCACATGTAAATCCCGCCTCGACGCCTTTGCTTGCAATCGCACTACCATCGCCCCACCATTCAAAATATACACGTATCCGGGTTTGTGACTTAGAGTCATCAGATCAGTGTCGAAGCTTAGCGTCGACGTAACCCTTTACGAGCTCTTCGTCACCTCCATAAACGAGAAACATATCCTTAGTCCTTTTCGTGTACTTCAGGATATTCTTGACCGTTGTCCAGGTGTTCCATGCCGGGATTACTATGGTACCTTCCTACCAAACTTACGGCAAGGTTTACATCAGGTCCTGGTACACAACATGGCATACATGATAGACCCTATGCATTTTGAGGGGCATAGGGGACTACACTCATCTTTTCTCTATCTTCTACCGTGGTCGACATTGAGCCGAGCTCAACTTCACACCTTGCAAACACAGGCAAGAACCCCTTCTTGGACTGATCCATATTGAACTTCTTCAATATCTTATCAAGGTATGTGCTTTGTGAAAGACCTATGAGGTGTCTCGATCTATCTCTATAGATCTTGATGCCTAATATGTAAGCAGCTTCTACAAGGTCCTTCATTGAAAAACACTTATTCAAGTAGGCCTTAATGCTGTCCAAAAGTTCTATATCATTTCCCATCAAAAGTATGTCATCTACATATAATATGAGAAATGCTACAGAGCTCGCACTCACTTTCTTGTAAACGCAGGCTCTCTGCATAAACCCAAACGCTTTGATCATCTCATCAAAGCGAATGTTCCAACTCCGAGATGCTTGCACCAGCCCATAGATGGATTGCTGGAGCTTGCATACCTTGTTAGCATTCTTAGGATCGACAAAACCTTCCGGTTGCATCATATACAATTCTTCCTTAAGATAGCCGTTAAGGAATGCATTTTTGACGTCCATTTGCCATATCTCATAATCATAGTATGCGGCAATTGCTAACATGATTCGGACGGACTTCAGCTTCGCTACGGGAGAGAAAGTCTCATCGTAGTCAACCCCTTGAACTTGTCGATAACCCTTAGCGACAAGTCGAGCTTATAGATGGTAACATTACTATCCGCGTCCGCCTTCTTCTTAAAGATCCATTTGTTTTCTATCGTCGCCGATCATCGGGCAAGTCTGTCAAAGTCCACACTTTGTTTTCATACATGGATCCTATCTCGGATTGCATGGCTTCAAGCCATTTGTTGGAATCTGGGCCCGCCATTGCTTCTTCATAGTCCAAAGGTTCACCGTTGTCTAACAACATGATTTCCAGGACGGGTTGCCATACCACTCACGGTGTGGAACGTGTCCTTGTGGACCCTCTGAAGTTCAGTAGTAACTTGATCCAAGTACCTTGATCATCATCATTAATTTCCTCTCTAGTCGGTGCAGCACCACAGAACATCTTCCTGAGCCGCGCTTACTTACCGGGTTCAAGAGGTAGTACTTCATCAAGTTCCATTTTCCTCCCACTTACTTCTTTCGAGAGAAACTCTTTCTCCGTAAAGGACCCGTTCTTGGCAACAAAGATCTTGCCTTCGGATTCGAGGTAGAAGGTATACCCAATGGTTTCCTTAGGGTATCCTATGAAGACGCATTTTTCCGACTTGGGTTCGAGCTTTTTCAGGTTGAAGTTTCTTGACATAAGCATCGCATCCCCAAACTTTTAGAAACGGCAGCTTAGGTTTCTTCCTGCACCATAATTCATACGGTGTCGTCTCAACGGATTTAGACGGTGCCCTATTTAAAGTGAATGTAGCTGTCTCTAGAGCGTATCCCCCAAAATAATAGCGGTAAATCGGTGAGTGACATCATAGATCGCACCATATCCAATAGAGTGCGACACGATCGGACACACCGTTATTACCGAGGTGTTCCAAAGCGGCGTGAGTTGTGAAACGATTCCACATTTCCTTAAGTGCGTACCAAATTCGTGACTTAAATATTCTCCTCCACGATCTGATCGTAAGAACTTTATTTTTCGTCACGTTGATTCTCTACCTCATTCTGAAATTCCTTGAACTTTTCAAAGGTCTCAGACTTGTGTTTCATCAAGTAGACATACCCATATCTACTTAAGTCATCAGTGAGAGTGAGAACATAACGATAGCCACCGCGAGCCTCAATGCTCATTGGACCGCACACATCAGTATGTATAATTTCCAATAAGTTGGTTGCTCGCTCCATTGTTCCGGAGAACGGAGTCTTGGTCATTTTACCCATGAGGCGTGGTTACGCACGTGTCAAATGATTCAAATCAAGAGACTCCAAAAGTCCATCCTATGGAGCTTCTTCATGCATTTGACACCAATGTGACCAAGGCGGCAAAGTGCCACATATATGTGGGACTATCATTATCAATCTTACATCTTTTGGTATTCACACTATGAATATGTGTAACATCACGTTCGAGATTCATTAAGAATAAACCATTGACCATCGGGGCATGACCATAAAACATATCTCTCATATAAATAGAACAACCATTATTCTCGGATTTAAATGAGTAGCCATCTCAGATTAAACGAGATCCAAATACAATGTTCATGCTCAAAGCTGGTACTAAATAACAATTATTGAGGTTTAAAAAAACTAACCCCGTAGGTAAATGTAGAGGTAGCGTACAACGGCTATCACATCGACCTTGGAACCATTCCCGACGCCAAGATCGTCACCTCGTCCTTCGCATGAAGTCTCCGCTTATTCCGCAGCTCCCGCTTTGAGTTACAAATATGAGCAAACCGCATCGTATCAAATACCGGTGAGCTACTACAGTCTTGGTAAGGTACACATCAATAACATGTATATCACATATACCTTTGGTGTTGCCGTCCTTCTTGTCCGCTAAGTATTTGGGGCAGTTCCGCTTCCAGTGTCCGCTTCCCTTGCAATAAAAGCACTCAGTCTCAGGTTTGGGTCAATTCTTTGGCTTCTTCCCGGCAACTGGCTTACCGGGTGCGGCAACTCTCTTGCCGTCCTTCTTGAAGTTCTTCTTACCCATGCCTTTCTTGAACTTAGTGGTTTTACTGACCATCAACACTTGATGTTCCTTTTTTATTTCCACCTCCGCTGATTTCAGCATTGAAAATACTTCAAGAATATTTTTCACCATCCCCTGCATATTGTAGTTCATCACAAAGCAATTGTAGCTAGGTGGGGCTGATCAAGGATTCTGTCAATGACCGCCTCGTCCGGGAGGTTGATGTCCAGTGGGACAAGCGGTTGTGCAACCCGTACATTTTGAGTACGTGCTCACCGACAGAACTATTTTCCTCCATCTTACAATCAGAGAACTTGTCGGAGACTTCATATCTCTCGACCCCTTGCATGAGCTTGGAAAACCATTTTCAGCTCTTGAACATCTCCATATGCTCCGTGTTGCTCAAAACGCTTTTGGAGCCCCGGTTCTAAGGTAAAGCATGCCGCCTTTGAATGAGGGAGTAATCATCGACACCACGATTGCCAAGCGTTCATAACGTCTTGGTTCTCTGGGATGGGTGCTTCACCTAGCGGTGCTTCTAGGACATATGCTTTCTTGGCAGCTATGAGGATGATCCTCGTGTTAGGACCCGATCCGTATAGTTGCTGCCATCATCTTTCAAATTTTGGTTTTCTCTAGGAGCAGCGTTGAAGTTGAGGTTGACATGAGCGTTGGCCATTTGATCTACAAGACATTTTGCAAAAGTTTTAGACTAAGTTCATGATAATTAAGTTCATCTAATCAAATTATTTAATGAACTCCCACTCAGATTAGACATCCCTCTAGTCATCTAAGTGATACATGATCCGAAAGTCATTCAGGCCGTGTCCGATCATCACGTGAGACGGACTAGTCATCATCGGTGAACATCTTCATGTTGATCGTATCTTCTATACACCTCATGTTCGACCTTTCGGTCTCTTGTGTTACGAGGCCATGTCTGTACATGCTAGGCTCGTCAAGTCAACCTAAGTGTTTTGCATGTGTAAATCTGGCTTACACCCATTGTATGTGAACATTAGAATCTATCGCACCCGATCATCACGTGGTGCTTTGAAACAACGAACTTTCGCAATGGCACACAGTTAGGGGGAACACTTTCTTGAAATTATTATGAGGGATCATCTTATTTACTACCGTCGTTCTAAGCAAATAAGATGCAAAACATGATAAACATCACCTGCAATCAAATAGTGACCTGACATGGCCAAGATCATTTTGCTCCTTTCGATCTCCATCTTCGGGGCGCCATGATCATCATCGTCACCGGCATGACACCATGATCTCCATCATCGTGTCTTCATAAAGTTGTCACACCAACGGTTACTTCTACTACTATGGCTAACGGTTTAGAAATAAAGTAAAGTAATTACATGGCGTTATTCAATGACACGCAGGTCATACAATAATTAAGACAGCTCCTATGGATCCTGCCGGTTGTCATACTCATCGACATGCAAGTCGTGATTCCTATTACAAGAACATGATCAATCTCATACATCACATATATATCATTCATCATATCCTTTTGGCCATATCACATCACAAGGCATATGCTGCAAAAACAAGTTAGACGTCCTCTAATTGTTGTTGCATATTTTACGTGGCTGCAATAGGGTTCTAGCAAGAACGTTTCTTACCTACGCCAAAACCACAACATGATATGCCAATTTCTATTTACCCTTCATAAGGACCCTTTTCATCGAATCCGATCCGACTAAAGTGGGAGAGACACACACCCGCTAGCCACCTTATGCAACTAGTGCATGTCGATCGGTGGAACTCCTGTCTCACGTGGCGTCACGTGTAAGGTCGGTCCGGGCCGCTTCATCCCACGATGCCGCCGAATCAAGATAAGACTAGTAACGGCAAGTAAATTGACAAAATTGACGCCCACAACAACTTGTGTTCTACTCGTGCATAGAAACTACACATAGACCTAGCTCATGATGCCACTGTTGGGGAACGTTGCAGAAAATAAATTTTTTCTACGCATCACCAAGATCAATCTATGGAGTCATCTAGCAACGAGAGAGAAGAGTGCATCTACATACCCTTGTAGATCGCGAGCAGAAGCGTTCAAGAGAACGGGGTTGATGGAGTCATACTCGTCGTGATCCAAATCACCGAAGATCCTAGTGCCGAACGGACGACACCTCCGCGTTCAACACACGTACGGAGCGGAGACGTCTCCTGCGCCTTGATCCAGCAAGGAGGAGGGAGAGGTTGAGGAAGAGAGCTCCAGCAGCAGCACGACGGCAGGCGTGGTGATGGTGGAGAGGCAAGATTCGGCAGGGCTTCGCCAAGCTCTTAACGGAGGAGGAGAGGTGTTGGGAGGGAGGGCTGCGCCTTGGATGTCGTGGTGCAGCCCTCCCTCGACCCTCTATTTATAGGGAAGGGGTAGGGCGGCCCCTCTAGATGAGATCTAGAAGGGGGTGTCGGTGTCAAAACCGGCGGATCTCGGGTAGGGGTCCCGAACTGTGCGTCTAGGCGGATGGTAACAGGAGACAAGGGACACGATGTTTTTACCCAGGTTCGGGCCCTCTCGATGGAGGTAATACCCTACTCCTGCTTGATTAATATTGATGATATGGGTAGTACAAGAGTAGATCTACCATGAGATCAAGGAGGCTAAACCCTAGAAGCTAGCTATGGTATGATTGTTGTTAGTCCCTCTGGACTAAAACCCTCCGTTTATATAGACACAGGATAGGTTAGGGTTACACAGTAGTCGGTTACAATGGTAGGAGATCTACATATCCGTATCGCCAAGCTTGCCTTCCACGCCAAGGAAAGTCCCATCCGGACACGGGAGAAGTCTTCAATCTTGTATCTTCATAGTCCAGGAGTCCGGCCAACGGTGATAGTTCGGCTATCCGGACACCCCCTAATCCGGGACTCCCTCAGTAGCCCCCGAACCAGGCTTCAATGACAATGAGTCCGGCGCGTTGATTGTCTTTGGCATTGCGAGGCGGGTTCTTCTCCAAATTCCATATACTTGTCGAATAGTGTCCGGCTTCTGATAAATGCTGCGCTCCTTGGCTTCTACACCCAATAATGGCCACGTGTTTGAACGAATGCGAAAAGCCAGGGTATTTTTACACTTACCCCCCTAGCTACGCAAATGAGCTGCCTATAAAAGGGGTGAGGATCTAGATCTGAGTCACACCATCCCCTTCATGAAGCTTTCATCGGAGCGCCTCTAACCAAAGCACATTCCATCATGGACGGTCGACGGCTCCTCCTCTCGCGCTCCCAGCCCTCAGCCTGGAAATTGGGAGAGATGCTCGATCCCAAGATAGCGAGCTAGTTATACTCCAAACCAAGGATTCTTCCCCGGCCTTCATGGTTCGGTTCGAGCGGACTACGCCACCTACAAGGGCGGAAAGCAAGCGGAGAGTGTCCCCGATCCCTCTAAAGGAGAGCGGGTATGCTTCATCTCTTATCTAGTAAGAGGACTCAGATTTCCAATCCATCCGCTTTCTCGGGGCTCTTGAGTTCTCTGACCTCCGGTTGCACCACCTTACGCCTGCCTCCATTTTGCACATCGCGGGCTTCGTGGCCCTCTCTCGCGAGCTGTTCTTGGGTGTCGAGGCTCATTTCGCTGTGGAAGAGATTATTCTGCCTAGTACCCCGTTCTCATGAGGGGTCAATATATCAAGTGGGCGGAGTCAACTATGGCGCATCGCCGGATCGGATATCTATCCGGAACCCGAAGAAGGCGTCCAAGACTGGCTTCTTCAATGGGTTTACATGGAGGACGTCCGCCGCGGATCCCGTTCAATCGGGCCTTCCTGAGTTTAGCAACGCTCCCTCAAGAAAGCGCCTAAGCCGGGCGCCCATGGAGCCCCGAGGAAAATGATCGATGTCCTTTACTTGATGAGCCGAATAAGATTCTCGGCTCATGCCGGATTGACCATGATTGGAGTCATGGCAATCTGCATTATGAGGGGAGTGCAACCGCTTCAATATAGGGGCCACCCCATGTGGGAGTACAACGGGGAGGACGACGCCACCCGCCATGGCCGCAACGGGCCGGGATCGGTCACCGAACTGGTGAAGACCTTGTCTGCCATGTATAAAGGGGAGGAGGAGGATTTTCTCCGCGTCAACCCACTGAGCGAGTTTTCTTCGAATAATCCTCGAAGCTGGGTAAGCAAACATCTTTGTGGCCTGTCATATCCATGTTCCCCTGATTAAATATCTCATTTCATGGTTTTAGCAGAACTGCGCCGGACCGTGGAGAAGATACACAGCCCGCCCCCACAACCCAAGGATCCGGAGCGGTCCCTCGATTCGCCTCCGAAGAGGATCCGGATATAAAGGTGGAGTTGATCGACGGGTGTTCTACCAACTTAGCATCGACAATGCTTTGGTTGCCATTACGGCCGATTACCCGGAATACTTCCAGCCTCACAGTGGCGAGACCGAGGTCCCAAAACCCCGATAATGACCCATCCATGTTTATTTTTGATCACCGTATACCAATGGTGTTTTAGGGGTACCTTCGAGGTGAAGCCGAGCCATGGTGGCCAACCAACAAGGCAAGGCGGCTCAAGAGCTAAAAAGAAGTGTGGTCCGGATCGAAACTCCGCCGCAAGCGGTATGGCGTGTCACCATACTCCCGTGATTGATTCTGGAAGGCGACTAACGGTGCACTTTTCAGGAAAAAAGCTTCGCCGGATCGAGTCCGGAGAGGTTATAATCGAACCTTCACCGGCCCAAGCTTCAAAGCCGGGTCCGGAGGTCTGGGCGAGCACGAGACGTCGTCGGATGCTCCTCCGGCGGAGGATGCCGACAAATTTTCCGCCACCAACTCCGAGGTGGAGAGCGCCCGTGAATCACAGCGCCACGGGACAGTTCTTCGTGGCAGCGTGTTTCTCCCAAGAGGCCTTGAGTGCCTTCAATTGGAGATGTGCACCTCCGTGCAGCTCAAGATGGTCTAGCCAGAAGCCACGAGCAAAGATGTAAAGGACATACGGGTAAGGAGATTTGACATTATATAAGCCAAGAGTCCCGAGACTTAAAATAGTTAGAATAACTGATTTAAGGATCATTTGTTATCTGAGGATCTTACGTAAAAGAATACCCGACTGTCCCTGTGGAGCTTGAAGAATGCAAGGCCCAACTTGAGGTCGCACTAGCCGCCATCTGAGGGAGCCACAGAGACCCCCTCTGGTAACATATGTTTCAAAAGATAAATAGTTTATGAAGTGCGGCGGGTGTGTAAATCTGACAAAAATATTGCAGATGGCGCCGGACTAGATCCGGACAAGCAACAGCTCTTACGTCAGCTAAAGGCCGGCGAGAGCGTGCTTACGAGGGTGCGGCAGGAGAAAATAACCTCCAAGATGCCAACACCCAACCTGGGTGAGGAACTAAAGGATGTTCGTGCCCGGTTATTCGACTCAGAAGGAGAATCGGCCGGCTTCTGTCGCGACATTTTTAGTAAGTGCCCGAGCGAACTTTGAAAGAGTTCGGCGAGGAAGGCGACTAACATAAACATGTATGTAGGTTTGCTCTGTGTCGTCTCCGAAGAGGAGATGCCCATTTTTCGGGTGATCTTCTTCCCGATCATGCCCACCGCATTTAACGAAGTTCGGCAGGTGATGAAAAGGCGTCGGCCAAGCCTTGTGGCCATCTATCTCCCTGCTCAAGGCATTGGAGAGCTGGCAGAGCGGCTTCAAGGAGCACGCGGGCGCTTTCGACTATGGAAGATATCGGCTGCCGTCGAGGCGCCAGGAGGCATGGGCCATGGTGAAGACAGCGGTACACGAAGGTGACCCAAACGACATGGCGAGGTCGGACTGTGGGGCCCCGATGGGAAGGAGATCCCCGTAAGCTTAGTGTATGGCCAAGTAGAATTGGCCGCCAAGTATTCTCAGCAAGATTGTAAATTAGATAACCTATTAGATGGCATTGAGGAGGAATACAATGAGTCAAGTTGACTTTGTAATTAAATATGACATGAAAAATGTCCTCTTCTAGCCGGGATTGTAGATCGCTTGTCATAAGCGGACCTTTTAAGCCCGACCTCGTGACCCAATAGTCCGGTGTGTCCGAATACCTTCGTGGTTATATAAGAACCGTATGCATGGAGACAAAGGCGTAGGGGTCATTATTGCTGTGTCGGACAAGTGCCCAACTAGTTATGTTGCTATATTACATGGATAGTAAGAAACATCTTCCAGGAGAATAGTTCCGTTAAGGGTTCCTTTATTTTGGGATGCATGCCCTAAAGTGTATGTCAAAGCTGCTATGAAAGCAGAAAATCATCTGGGGGCAGATGGGTAAATAGTTAAAAATCATCTTTCAATTCACCGACCGAATATTCCCTTAAGAACGCTTAGCTTCGGCTTCACCTAGTCTCGAGGTACACATCCGCTCGACCCGGCAAGAATAATCGCAGAGGTGCTCCCTTTACCACCTAGCCGAACAATCGGGAACGTAGGGGTAAGCACAGAGCCGAGCAACCCAGCTTGGCCAAAACTTAAGTCATATCGATGCATATAATGGTGAATAAAAGGTACATGCGGAAGTTTGGCGCATGTGTTGGGCATGAAGCCCGTATAAAATAAGCTTCGGTAAAGAAGCCCCTGTGTATAATGAGCGCCAGACAGCGCGTCAAATATGTGCTTGAACAAAGCATAAGCGAGCCTCTAAAGGCTTCAGGAAGAAGGAGGGGAAGGAGAAATAAAAGACAACAAAAAATAGAAAATGTGGGACGGAGGAAGGAAACGAACTTGAAGTCCGGCGCTTAGGCGTAGAATCTTCGTGAGACGGGCTGCGTCCCATGGGTTCAAATTTTAGTCGGTTATCCGTGCTTTCACAAACGGTATGCTCCGCCGGTCAGGACCTGGTCGATGATGAAGGGACCTTCCCATTTGGGCTTGAGTTTGTCCTTTTTTCTTGTCCGCAGCGTAGAACTAGTTCGCCAACGTTATAAGCTTTGGCCCGTGCATTCCCTCGCTTTGATATCTTCGAGCCTGCTGTTGATAGAATGCGGAACGAGCTTTTGCCACGTCGCGCTCCTCCTCCAATGCGTCCAAATTGTCCTGCCGATCGAGTTCGGCTTCTCTTTCTTCATACATGCGCACGCGAGGTGAGTCATGAATTATGTCGCAGGGCAGGACTGCCTTCTCGCACTGCATACACCATAAAAATGGTGTGAATCCGTAGTACGATTCAAGGCGTGGTCCGCAGCCCCAGAGTACGGAGTCGAGCTCCTCAACCCAAAGGCGTGTTAGATTCCTTGAGGGACCGCACTAGTCTGGGTTTAATGCCGCTCATGATTAGACCGCTTTGGTACCATCACCGGGTTTGCTAGCCAGTCCGATGTTTTATATCTCTCGATGAATCCGCTTCCAAAAGTTTGGCTAGCTCCTCTCCCATGGCCTGTCTCTTGGGTTCCGAAAGCGCCAAGAGCCTGTTTGATCGGCTTGAATCCTTTTGAGGATATTTAGGTCGTGCTCGGCCAAATTAACGGGATTCCCTGGCATGTCTCAAGGGTGCTGAACGAAGATGTCCCGCTTTCTCGTAGAAATTCTCGTAGTCTTGGCGTTTACATCGTGGTTTAATTGTGCCCCAATGGAGGCCGTCTTTGCGAGGTCCGCTGGGTGGACTTGGAATTTGAATATTTCATCCGCTGGTTTAAAAGAGGTGGACTTGGATCTTTTATCAAGTATCACATCGTCCTCATTCACCGTGGAGCGCATCGCAGTTGAGTTCCTCGGCCGCTAGGGCTTGAGATAGTGCCTCGAGGGCTAGTGCGGCCGTCTTGTTTTCGCGAGTGCTATGTTCGGATCACTAGCGAGAGTGATGATCCCGTCAGTCCGGGCATTTTAAGCTTCATGTACCCATAATGGGGTATAGCTTGAAAAATTGTGAATGCCTCTCGCCCTAATAAAGCATGATATCCGCTCTTTGAACAGGGCCACTTGAAATGTGACCTCCTCGGACCTGTAATTGTCCGGGCGAAATAACACTACGCCCGAAGCAGGATTTTTCCTCGGCATGCTTCCGGCTAGGGATTATTCCTCTAAAGGTTGTGCTGCTTCGCTCAATGTGGTTCCAGTCTATTTCCATTTTTCGGAGGGTTTCCTCATAGATGAGGTTTAGTCCGCTACCGCCATCCATGAGTACCTTAGTAAGGCGAACGCCGTCCACTATCGGACTGAGGACCAATGCGGCTGGTGCTCGGGCTGTTCGGGATTTAGGTTCGTCACTGGCATTAAAGGTGATAGCCGTGTCACTCCATGGATTTATTGTTGCTACTTGGTAGACTTCAGCAAGGTTGCGGAGTGTTCGTTTTCGCATGTTATTTGATGCGAAAGTCTCGAAGATCTATTAACACCATACTTTGGTGTTGCTTTGGGCTGGGATTCTGAAGCTAGAAGCTCTTCGCCACTTTTGGCCACCTGCCGTAGTATCCAACATGCTCGAAGGCTATGAGTTGGAGTGGCGTATACGTGCTATGAATTTTGCGGTGGTCCGTTTAGCCAACCCTCCAAAGACGGGTTCCGTACCCTTTAGGGGGTTTTGGTTTTTTGGTGTTTAGCCCAGGTGCTTGGTAATGATGCACCCTTTTATTTCGGACTAGGGGTGTATTCGGGGCCGGATTATCCCAAAATTTACTTTCGGTTTTCCAGGCGCTCTCCATCGCACAAGATTCTTTTGTACTATGGTTACCAAGTCAAGAAGCGTGTAATTTCGCGACAACTTATGGCGCTTAGGAGTCCCTTGTCCATGCAATTATTGCAGAAAATTGGGATTGCGCCCTCCTCTCGGCAGTCCTTTATCCCGTCCATAACCGGGAGGAATCAGCCCGAGAATGACGTCTTTATTTGATGAGCTCTTGCCGGATTCGGGATAGATCGCTAATGTTTGGGTGGGCGGGTGGAACTAGATCCTAACCCGTCCAATATAAGACTCGGGGGCGGGAAGTTTCCGAATTCGGAAGTTTGGATTTTGAGTGCTATCCAATGAATCCATCCCGTCGCTCGACTTTAAGTTCGTGGCTTGATCGACATCCGTCCCTCTCGTGGGAATCCGCATAGAGGGATCGAATCCGGACGTAGCTAGTCCGTAAGATAGAAGAAGAATCGCCGCATTGCTCCTCTATCATAGCAATATGATGGGTAGCCTGGGGAGAGTTGATCTCTCTCAGATCGGTTTTAGGCCCGATCCGGTCGTAGTCTGTGGCGACTCCCGAGCGGCGTATGCGATCCAAGAGCTTCGTTCTGGAGGAGAGCTCGATCGGATCTAACTGTTCGGCAAGTTCGAATTAACATGGAGATTGGTTTCGATGACTCGAGAAGTCATCGTTGTCAGCGATGGTCAATGCGATCATGAGAAAACCACCTAGCCAAGAGTCTCGACCAGCGTGGCCTAGGCTTCTTTGGCGATAGTATCGCCTTTAAAGACGAGATGAGGCATCCTTCCTGACGGCGACGACACAGAGGAACTCTCAATGAAAGCACCAATGTCGGTGTCAAAACCGGCGGATCTCGGGTAGGGGGTCCCGAACTGTGCGTCTAGGCGGATGGTAACAGGAGACAAGGGACACGATGTTTTTACCCAGGTTCGGCCCTCTCGATGGAGGTAATACCCTACTCCCGCTTGATTAATATTGATGATATGGGTAGTACAAGAGTAGATCTACCACGAGATCAAGGAGGCTAAACCCTAGAAGCTAGCCTATGGTATGATTGTTGTTCGTCCTCTGGACTAAAACCCTCCGGTTTATATAGACAACCTGGATAGGTTAGGGTTACACGTAGTCGGTTACAATGGTAGGAGATCTACATATCCGTATCGCCAAGCTTGCCTTCCACGCCAAGGAAAGTCCCATCCCATTAACGGGACGAAGTCTTCAATCTTGTATCTTCATAGTCCAGGAGTCCGGCCAACGGTGATAGTTCGGCTATCCGGACACCCCCTAATCCGGGACTCCCTCAAGGGGGGCCAAGGGGAGGGGGCTTGCCCCCCTAGCAAGGGGGGCGCCCCCTCTAGGGTCCCCCCCCCAACCCTAGGTACATGGGCCCAAAGGGGGGATGCGCCCCCCCCCCATAGGGGCAGGTTCCCATTCCCACACGGCCCAAGAGGCCCTTCGAGAGGTGGCCCCTCCGGTGGACCCGGAACACCTCCGGTGGCCCCAGTACAATACCGGTATGCCCCAGAACCTTCCGGTGACCGTATGACAACTTCCCACATATAAATCTTCACCTCCGGACCATTCCGGAACTCCTCGTGACTTCCGGGATCTCACCCGGGACTCCGAACAACATTCGGTAATCACTTACAAGTCTTCCTAATAACCCTAGCGTCACTGAACCTTAAGTGTGTAGACCCTACGGGTTCGGGAATCATGCAGACATGACCGAGACAGCTCTCCGGCCAATAACCAACAGCGGGATCTGGATACCCATGTTGACTCCCACATGTTCCACGATGATCTCATCGGATGAACCACGATGTCAAGGATTCAAGCAATCCCGTATACAAATCGCTTCGTCAATCGGTACGTTACTTGCCCGAGATTCGATCGTCGGTATCCCAATACCTCGTTCAATCTCGTTACCGGCAAGTCACTTTAGTCGTACCATAATGCATGATCCCGTGACCAACCACTTGGTCACATTGAGCTCATTATGATGATGCATTACCGAGTGGGCCCAGAGATACCTCTCCGTCATACGAAGTGACAAATCCCAGTCTCGATCCGTGCCAACCCAACAGACACTTTCGGAGATACCTGTAGTGTACCTTTATAGCCACCCAGTTACGTTGTGGACGCTTTGGTACACCCAAAGCACTCCTACGGTATCCGGAGTTGCACGATCTCATGGTCTAAGGAAATGATACTTGACATTAGAAAAGCTCTAGCAAACGAACTACGATCTTGTGCTATGCTTAGGATTGGGTCTTGTCCATCACATCATTCTCCCAATGATGTGATCCCGTTATCAATGACATCCAATGTCCATGGTCAGGAAACTGTAACCATCTATTGATCAACGAGCTAGTCAACTAGAGGCTTACTAGGGACATGTTGTGGTCTATGTATGCACACATGTATTATAATTTCCGGATAACACAATTATAGCATGAACAATAGACAATTATCACGAACAAGGAAATATAATAATAACCATTTTATTATTGCCTCTAGGGCATATTTCCAAGAACGAGATGTACAGGCAGATCGTTGACATGAGGAAGTGTCTTCTTCCTGCCCCAGACGAGGGATTGAGCCACAGAGCAGTGGCGGGAGCGTCACAAGAAGTAGATGACTAGACGATCGTTTCTTCTACTTTAGAATGCATGCAATTGTTTATTGAGGTGTGTGCGAATGATTTGTATAGTCACTTATGTAATTGGATGTTTATTTCAGTTATATATATATATATATATATATATATATATATATATATATATATATAAATGTTATTCTACTATAGACATAGCAAATCACACAGCTTATTAGCAGGAATCGTCTCTGTTATTATTGGTCTTTGCACACATTTCTGATTACGGACCTGTTTGCCGCGTATCACACACATCTTGTTTAGTTGAACCATTTCCATTGTGTTGCCTAATCACACACAATTCATCCTAGTGAACCGTATGCTGTATATTGCACACGCCTTCATCTGGCTGCCCGTTTCTTTTGTTCCTCCTCATTCCAAACAGTTAATTGAACTGAACTGTATGCCCTGCATCGCACACACAAATCTAAACCGTGTTTGATGCATCCGTCATCGCAAACGTTTTGCACCTTTTTGACGGTTTTTTACACCATCGTTTGTGATTATGGCATCGTACACAGTTTCGCCGAAGGGTCTCTGATCGTAGTGTCACATTTGGACCATCCTGCAGTAGTGGGGAGTGAGGCCTATGACACCTCCACGATCCAAAGGCCATCAAAGGCAGGGCAGACAGGGGACGGCCACGATGCAAAGTGAGGGGTAACCTAATCGTCTGCGAGTCGCCTCATGGGGAGGAGGAAACATGTTGTTGGAAAACACAAAATGGTGTGTGTTACGCTGATTGTTTATAGATCCTTTACAAGTAGGGTGCAAGTGCAACACAACATTGTTTTGAGAAAAGATATACTTTGCTGACATGTTGGTCCTTCAACAGGAGGAACAAGTCCCTAAAAATGCCAAATACACATTATGTATGACTTACTCGAAGACAATTAGTGGCGGAGTTAGACTAGTTTGGCTAGGATGTGGGTGGGGGTGAAAGACAACACATGGCTTTGTGCATGCATACAATCGTTATTGCTAGTTTCGACACACTAGTTAGGATAGTGCCAACTAGCACACCCATACCTCTTACACACAACAAGATTTCTGATTCACCTCTATGTTAGTCATGCGCTCTTCCTCAAATTTATGAGCATATACATGTCAAGAGAAAGCGGGTAAAGATGATGCACATAGATGCATCGGTCTCATGCAATAGTAAAATGAACGTGCAAAATTAGAATGAGACCTCTTCACCTTTAAAGTTCAACCACCTCTATTGTCGTGCAATTACAGAAAATCTATCAAACCTCCACAAGAATTTTATTATAGAGATCGTGCACATCGGCACGTGCAGTACTCGGACACATGGACACATCGAAGCCACCTTTTAGCATTGACCTTGGCCCAAACAAAGCAACAAAATGGATGCACCCCCTGGTTTGACTTTTTGCTTGGCGTAGGTTCTATTCAACTTACGTCGCCAACTTACAATATGTGCCTCTGGTCCTCAAGTCTTGCTTCTGCTAGTGATCTTTCACGGCCCTCTAGTCATAGTATAGAAGAAGAAAACAACAGTTCTGATGAAGAAAATGCATCTACTACCCCTTTGCTAAAGGACTAATGGGGAGCTCTAATCTCATTTGCTCTCTTGGCTCTCATCTCTTGGTGTCAGTGTCAACACAATAGTGGCTTTCACCATCAATGTTCTTTGCGATGAGGAGGCTTTGAAGCACACATAGAAGTATCATGCATCCCTAAGTCAAGAAACCAACTGGTCCCACTCTTCCTCCTTAGCAAGATATGTTAGAATTATGTGTCATGCAACTATATTCAAATTATTCGGAATTACTAATATTCGGAATACCTCATATGAAATCTATAATCAATAATACCTAAATAGTTGATCCCCACTATCCTAATTCTCTTGACATGCAACCATCCCACCTTAGCACATGTGCCATGTCAGCAGCTCCCTCCAATCAGCGCTTTCGTTTACACACCACACAGCCAATCAAAGCCCAGGCTCCCACCCTCAGGAAAAAGGTCAGCTTTTCTACAGCCGTCGAAGGCCAGCGGCCCTCCTGTGTTGCTCCACCTCCAAAGAAACATTTAATTTTCTTGTGATGGTCACCCCATTCTCATCTTTTAATTACTCCTTGCTCCCATGAATTATTTGACCTCACCGCTTTATATCCTCACAGGAACGAACATTTTCTCCAGTTGCCCCTTCATCTTCAATCTTCTCTTCTCGTCTTCCTCGGGTTGATTCTTCTACTTCTTCTTCTCTCTCTCTCTCCTAAATATTCCCACAAAATTCTGAGGAGATTTTGTTGCTTGATTGCTTTCAGTTTTTTGAGATCTCTGAGGAGGACGAAGAGATCGCCAGCTCTTTGTTTGAGGTTTATAAGGAGTAGGAGGAGCAGATTCGTATTTGTGTCATTCCTCCGAGGCTCATCATGCAACTGTAAGTTTTCTCTCCATCAATTTTTGTTGTTCTTTTAGATACAGTGCATTTGATCTACAATCAGTTGTTTCACTTATTTCCTCATCGGATCTGTTATCGGTGACTCTGGAGGGGAGGACCGGGCCAACCATTACCGGCGGCGTCGTGGACGACATGCACAAGCGCCGACGCGATGTGGATAACATGCGCAAGTGCCGGCTGGTGGCGGCGCAGATGTCGTGACGAGGTGGGCGACTTGCGCGGGCGCCGGCGGCTAGGTGGGCATTCCCATCTGCTGCTACTACTGCTGGCTGTTTCGTGCTGCTGTTGGTCGTGCACGTGCACGTGGCTGTGTTTGTGTCGGATCTTGGGTTCCGGAAAAACCCTTAAGGTTCGAACTCTGGGGTGCGCGCAAAGTTCTTTCCCTCCTACCGATCCACGCCCTAGCTCACTAAGATCTTGCGGACAAAGTCGAACTTCGCAAATACGTAAAGACACGAGATTTATCTGGTTTTGGGCCACCGTTGCCAGGTGTAATACCCTACTCCAGCAGGTGTGGTGGTGGATTGCCTCTCGGGCCGATGAAGAACAAGATAAGGGGACGAACAACCTCCCGAGGTTCGTGTGTTCTTGTGCTTGTCGAACTTGTGTGGGTGAGGACTCGATGCCACCTACTGTGGTGGCTAGTTCTACTTATATAGGCCCTAGTCCTCTCCCCCAATATTGAGCGGGAAGGGAGCCAACAACGGCGGCCAATTTGCAAGGAGACAGCTAGTACAAGCTACCTTGACAAAAGCGGTCTTCGCCTGCGAAAGGCTCTAGTGATGACGCCTTCTTGGGCTCCACGGTGACCTCCGTCCTGCTGGCCTGCTGGTCTTGGTCTCGTTGCACTGATATGGAAACCGTTTCCTGATGCCTCGGTACTCCGCGCCTGCGCTAGCCTCCTTAGCACCATAGAGGAAACAAGGACGCTGCGCGCGCTGGCGCCCGCCTGGTGTCGATCGTCATGGCTCACGTCACGAGAACCTTGCGAGGTTTGCCCCACCTTGATATCTCCGCTCCTCGCGAGGCAGCCTGGAGAGGCCGCTCCTGAGGAGGTCTTGCATCGTCCGCCTCGCGAGGGTCTTGAATGCCTTGTTGATGAAGATGGGCCGTACAGGCCTGCTAGCAAGGCCATGCCGTGGGCCGCAGGCAGGCAAGTCTGGGGACCCCCGTTCCCAGAATGCAGACAGTAGCCCCCGGGTCCAAGGTGCGCTCGGGCTTGGCTTCGAGGCGAAGCCAAAGGTCAGCACGGAGCGCCATGGCCCCAAAAGCTCGCGGCCTTGGTCGACGCGTGGCGGTTGATTTGACGTGGGCGTCTTCGCTTCCCCATGCTGCCTTTGAATCCGCCTGGCTATGCGCCCCCCGCAGCCTACACAGTTATTCTCCCATCACCCGCGCCTTGTTTCTCTAGTTCCTCTGCTTCTTCGAGACTCTGCTCCTCCCTTCCAATCTGACCTGCGCTCCGCCTGCTTCATCGCCATGGCGCCAAAACAGGCTGACAAGGGGAAGAAACCTCTGTCTTCGCCAAGTGCGCCTCCGTCCTTCGAGCGCCGGCCGACCCACAGTGCTCAACGACGAGGCCATGGACAAGGTGCACCCCATGCTTGCTTCGGTTTCAACAAGTGGGGAGAGACGGTGGCTTGGCCTGCGTCTCAAGACTCCGCATTTCTCGGGCAGCCACCAAGTCCCAATCTTCATAGATGCCCTTTGGGATGGCCTGAGTCCCCCTTCTCCGCCTTCTTCGACGCGGTGCTCGAGCATTATCAGATCCACATGCTGCATCTCGACCCTCAATCTGCGACTCTTCTCGCCGTCTTCGCCTTTGTGTGTGAAGCCATGGTGGGCATCGCTCCTTCGGTGGCCCTCTTTCTCCATTTCTTCTCATTGCATCTGACTGACCCTCGGCAGAGCTCGAGGTGCGTGAGCTTCCAGGCCGTGGCATGACAATGGGCGCGGGGACCGACTTTGAGCTTCCTCCATCCACGAGCGAGTTTCGGTCACGATGGGTGTTTGTCGACGCCGGTGTGCTCAGCCCTCTCATCCATGTTCCGCCAGGGCCTGTTGTTCCCAACTCCAGTTGGGGCCACCAGAGGCTCGCGAGCCCCTGCCTCATCCCCGTCTGGCTCAGGCTGAGGAGGTTGAAGGACCGCGGCGTGACTGCGCCTATGGTGGTGAAGGAGTTCGTCAAGCGCCGAGTCGCTCCGCTTCAGCGCCATTCCTGCCCGATGTGGGCCTTGCTCAGCAGTCAGCACCATATGAGGTTTCAGGAGGAGGGGCTTCCTCTTAAGACGCGGCAAACGGTGCTTGCGGTCCTGACGGGTGCCCCTCTGCCGGACGACATGCCCAGGAAGAGCTGTCTGTTGTACCGCTGCGAGAACAAAGTCGAATTTGCCGCGAGCATGCCCTCCTTTGATGAGTGGGGGCTGCACCCGATCGGCCTGGTGGGGCCCCGCGAGAACCCCGTCGACGTGGTTCCCTTCCTCGCCGCCGGGGCCGAGCTCGCTCCAAGTTAGGGTGCAGGAGGGCGAGCTTCGATGGATGTCGGTGGCCCAAGTCTTTGAGCACCTGCCCGCATGGTGATCTGGGCGTCGTCCCCGAGCTCTCGCGATCCCTCCCCGGGCGCTGCCATCGAGGCTGACGCGAAGACGCAGCTTCCCGAGGTCAAAGCCCCGAAGCCTCGGGAGGTCGTGGTGAGACGGCGTCAATCGCTTCCCCGCAGCCGGGCACCCCTAAAGTTGTCCCTCCAAGCTCTTCCTCGGACGCGCCCCGCGCTGGCCGCCACGTCCAGCGCTTCGGTCGGCTTTGTGTGGACTTCGAGGAGCTCCGCAAGAGGAAATGATCCCCGAGCGGCAACAGCATCTTCGGGCCGCTGAAGCGAAGGAAGTACATCGCCGTCGACGTGTAAGTACTGCACCTTGCGGTTTCTTGATTGCTGATGTCCATCCTAACGCTGGCTCTTCAGGACCCCTTCTGCCAGGGTCGTTGAGCCTTCTGAGAACGAATCCTCGCCTTCCTCGGCACCCCCGCTGGCCTTGTGCACCCCGGGCCTGCATGCCGTGCCTGGAGCCGGGCCGGTCGAGGGGGTGTGCTCGCCTTTGTGGAGCCTCGAATTCATGGCTTCTGGCCGCTTCTTCCCGCAAGGTCCGGCTTGAGCCCCAAGTGGTGTTCCCGGTCTCCTCCTCTGGTTATGGACAGCGGCTGGTTGGCTTCGGCCTTCATCACCTCCTCAAGCAGCAGGCCCCGTTCAGCCAGGGCCCCTCGTGAGGTCGGGCCAGTGCCTGGAGCGGCATTAGCCCCCAGCCCCCTGCTGAGAGGGGGTCGCCGCTTAACACCCCGCCCATAGCCCCCGTGGCGGAGGACGAGGTGGGGCGTGCGTTGGAGTTGGAACGTGGGCGGAGCGTCGTTCGTCATGAGCTCTTCCAGAAGGCGATGGACGCGATGAGTCAACTTGGCGAAGAAATCACAGGTGTCGACTTGCGCCTTGAGGCTGAAGGTCTTCGGCTGTTGGAGGAACGGCGTAAGCTAAGGGTGGCCATCAACCTTGGCCGCTATCATCGTGATCTTGACAATGCAAAGGCCGAGGCGTCCCTCAAGATTTCCCATGAGGCTTGCTCCTGGGCCTTGGAGGAGGCTCGCGAGGTTGACCGTCATTGCGAGGCTACAGAGAAGCGCGCTTCGGAGCTCCAAGCTTGGAGCGCATCCCTCGAGCGCTAGGTGGAGGCGCGCAGAGCCGCCCTTGCGTCACTGAGGGGGACACCCGCAGAAGAAGAGGAGGTCCGGAGGCGTTGGCTCTGGAAGCCGTCAGGCCTTGACCTTGAGCTCGAACAACTGGAGAGAAGGGAGCGTCAAGTTGCTCAGGCGGAAGATGCCGTCGGGGCTCGCGAGGCCAAGGTCTAGGAGGAAGTCGATCGCCAGGTGGCCCGGGTTCGCGCGGATCTTGAAGGTTGGTAAGACCTGAAGCTGACGCTTGCAGGAACTGAGGTGGCGGGCAGGACTGCTACCTCTTGAGCACTGCGTTGGATTTCCCCGAAGAGGAGAGGATGATGCAGCAAACTAGCGTAAGTATTTCCCTCGCTTTTGAGAACCAAGGTATCAATCCAAAGAGGAGGCCACGCCGCAAGTCCCTCGTACCTACACAAAACGATAGCTCAACGCAACCAACGCGATTAGGGGTTGTCAATCCCTTCACGGTCACTTACGAGAGTGAGATCCGATAGAGATGATAGATAATATTTTTGGTATTTTGATATAAAGATACAAGGTAAAATAAAAGGCAAAAGTAAAAGCAAAGCAATAATAAAGTGATTGGAGATTGATATGATGAGAATAGACCCGGGGCCATAGGTTTCACTAGTGGCTTCTCTCGAGCATAAGTATTTCTACTTGGGTGAACAAATTACTGTTGAGCAATTGGCGTAATTGAGCATAGTTATGAGAATATCTAGGTATGATAATGTATATAGGCATCACGTCCGAGACAAGTAGACCGACTCACCTGCATCTACTACTATTACTCCACTCATCGACCGCTATCCAAAGATGCATCTAGAGTATTAAGTTAATGAAAACAAGAGTAACGCTTTAAGCAAGATGACATGATGTAGAGGATAAATTAATGCAATATGATATAAACCCCATCTTGTTATCCTCGATGGCAACAATACAATATGTGCCTTTGCTGCCCTTCACATGGGTAAGGACACCGCAAGATTGACCAAAAGCTAAGCACTTCTCCCATCGAAGAAAAACCAATCTAGTAGGCCAAACCAAACTGATAATTCGAAGAGACTTGCAAAGATAACCAATCATACAAAAAAGAAATGAGAGCAGATTCAAATATTGTTCATAGATAATCTTGATCATAAACCCACAATTCATCGGTCTCAACAAACACACCGCAAAAAGAAGATTACATCAAATAGATCTCCCACGAGAGAGGGGAGAACATTGTATTGAGATCCAAAATAGAGAAGAAGCCACCTAGCTACTAACTATGGACCAAGGTCTGAGGTAAACTACTCACACTTCATCGGAGGGGCTATGGTGTTGATGTAGAAGCCCTCCGTGGTGGATTCCCCTTCCAAATGGAGCTCCGAACAGCCCCAAGATGGGATCTCGTGGATACGTAAAGTTGCGGCGGTGGAATTAGGTTTTTGGCTCAGATATGATCGTTTGAAGTACGTAGGTATATATAGGAGGAAGGAGTACGTCGGTGGAGCTTCGAGGGGCCCACGAGGCAGGGGGCGCGCCCTCCACCCTCGTGACTGCCTCGTGGCTTTCTTGACGGAGGGTCCAAGTCTCCTGGGTCTTATCTGAGGAGAAAATCACGGTTCCGATGGTTTCATTCCGTTTGGACTCCGTTTGATATTCCGTTTCTTCGAAACACTGAAATAGGCAAAAAAAACATCAATTCTGGGCTGGGCCTCCGGTTAATAGGTTAGTCCCAAAAGTAATATAAAAGTGGAAAATAAAGCCCAATATAGTCCAAAAAGTAGATAATATAGCATGGAGCAATCAAAAATTATAGATACGTTGGAGACGTACGAGGCATCCCCAAGCTTAATTCCTGCTCGTCCTCGAGTAGGTAAATGATAAAAAGAGAATTTTTGATGCGAGTGCTACTTGGCATAATTTCAATGTAAATCTTCTTAATTGTGGTATGAATATTCAGATCCGAAATATTCAAGACAAAAGTTCATATTGACATAAAAATAATAATACTTCAAGCATACTAACTAAGCAATTATGTCTTCTCAAAATAACATGGCGAAGAAAGTTATCCCTACAAAATCATATAGTCTGCTATGCTCTATCCTCACCACGCAAAGTATTTAAATCATGCACAACCCCGATGACAAGCCAAGCAATTGTTTCATACTTTAACATTTTCAAAACTTTTTCAATCTTCACGCAATACATGAGCGTGAGCCATGGATATAGCACTATATGTGGAACAGAATGGTGGTTGTGGAGAAGACAAAAAGTGGGGAAGATAGTCTCACATCAACTAGGCGTATCAACGGGCTATGGAGATGCCCATCAATAGATATCAATGTGAGTGAGTAGGGATTGCCATGCAACGGATGCACTAGAGCTATAAGTATATGAAAGCTCAAGAAAAGAAACTAAGTGGGTGGGCATCCAACTCGCTTGCTCACGAAGACCTAGGGCAATTTGAGGAAGCCCATCATTGGAATATACAAGCTAAGTTCTATAATGAAAAATTCCCACTAGTATATGAAATTGACAAAATAAGAGACTCTCTATCATGAAGAGCATGGTGCTACTTTGAAGCACAAGTGTGGTAAAAGGATAGTAACATTGTCCCTTCTCTCTTTTTCTCTCATTTTTTTATCTGGGCCTTTTTTTATGGCCTCTATTTTTTCTTTTTCTCCTTTTTTTTATTTTTCGTCCGGAGTCTCATCCCGACTTGTGGGGGAATCATAGTCTCCATCATCCTTTCCTCACTTGGGACAATGCTCTAAAAATGATGATCATCACACTTTTATTTTCTTACAACTCAACAATTACAACTCAATACTTAGAACAAAATATGACTCTATGTGAATGCCTCCGTGATGTGTACCGGATATGCAATGAATCAAGAGTGACATGTATGAAAGAATTATGAGCGGTGGCTTTGCCACAAATACGATGTCAACTACATGATCATGCTAGCAATATGACAATGATGGAGCATGTCATAATAAAACGAGCAATCTGGAAAGATGCATGTCAATATATCTTGGAATGGCTATGGAAATGCCATGATAGGTAGGTATGGTGGCTGTTTTGAGGAAGGTATATGGTGGGTGTATGATACCGGCGAAAGGTGCGCGGTATTAGAGAGGCTAGCAATGGTGGAAGGAAGGAAAAAGTGCGTATAATCCATGGACTCAACATTAGTCATAAAGAACTCATATACTTATTGCAAAAATCTAGAAGTTATCAAAGCAAAGTATTACGCGCATGCTCCTAGGGGGGTAGATTGGTAGGAAAAGACCATCGCTCGTCCCCGACCACCACTCATAAGGAAGACAATCAATAAATAAATCATGCTCCGACTTCATCACGTAACAGTTCACCATACGTGCATGCTATGGGAATCAAAAACTTTAACACAAGTATTTCTCAAATTCACAACTACTCAACTATCATGACTCTAATATCACCATCTTCATATCTCAAAACAATTATCAAGCATCAAACTTTTCTTAGCATTCAACGCACTCAAAAGAAACTTTTACAAATCTTGAATACCAAGCATATTATTATTAATCAAATTACCATGCTATTTAAGTCTCTCAAAGTAATCTAAGTGAAGCATGAGAGATCAATAGTTTCTTTAAAACAAATCCACCACCGTGCTCTAAAAGATAGGAGTGAAGCACTAGAGTAGAACTATAAATCTCAAAAGATATAAGCGAAGCACATAGAGCATTCTAACAAGTTCCAATTCATGTATGGATCTCTCAAAAGTTGTGTACAGCAAGGATGATTGTGGTAAACTAAAAAGCAAAGACTCAAATTATACAAGACGCTCCAAGCAAAACATATATCATGTGGTGAATAAAAATATAGCTCCAAGTAAAATTACTGATGGAAGTAAACGAAAGAGGGGATGCCTTCCGGGGCATCCCCAAGCTTTGACTTTTTGGTGTCCTTGGATTATATTGGGGGTGCCATGTGCATCACCAAGCTTAGGCTCTTGCCACTCCTTGTTCCATAATCCATCAAAAGATTTCACCCAAAACTTGAAAACTTCACAACACAAAACTCAACAGAAATCTCGTGAGCTCCGTTAGCGAAAGAAAAGAAAAGACCACTTCAAGGTATTGTAATGAAATCATTCTTTATTTATATTGGTGTTAAACCTACTGTATTCCAACTTCTCTATGGATTATAAACTATTTTACTAGCCATAGATTCATCAAAATAAGCAAACAACACACGAAAAACAGAATCTGCCAAAAACAGAACAGTCTGTAGTAATCTATAACTAACGCAAACTTCTGGAACTCCAAAAAATCAGCCAAAATAGGAAGTCCTAAGAAATTTGTTTATTGATCAGCAGCAATTGGAATCACTATTTTATCACGTTCAGGTGATTTGTAACAATTGTTTTCGTGAACAGAAAGTTTCTGGAAATTACAGCAAGATCAAATAACTATCATCCAAGAAGATCCTATAGGTTTAACTTGGCACAAACACTAATTAATAGATAAAACCACATCTAAACAGAAGTTAGATGGATTATTTATTCCTAAACAGAAACAAAAACAAAAAAAACTAAAAATAAAATTGGGTTGCCTCCCAACAAGCGCTATCGTTTAACGCCCCTAGCTAGGCATAAAAGCAAGGATAGATCTAGGTATTGCCATCTTTGGTAGGCAATTCTTAAATGAGGCATCTACCTTTCTTAGGGATTTCTTTCTTTTTAGTAATTATCAAACTTTTAGGCACAAGATCAAAAAATTCATTCATAGCAAATGGTTCCTTAATGATAGCAAAAAGATTGGGATGAATACTTATAGATTTAAGATCCATTGTTTCTTTACTAGAGGATTCACCCTTATTTTTAGGAACATACATAAGCTTGGCATTTTTAGTAGGAGGACTTGGAGTGTTCTTTACGGAAGAAAAAGCGGTTCCCAAGTTTGTAATGATACCCTCAAGTTTATCGATTCTAGCGGAATCTTGATTTATTCTTTCATTAACTATGGGTTCCGTTTCCTTAATATTTTTCAAAGTTAATCCTACCTTAGATCCATATTGGGTAATTTGGTTGTGGATATTTTTATCTAAATTTTCAATTAACTCAACGGTAGCAAATTTATTTTCAATAATTTCAAGTCTTTGCATTACATGCTCCAAAGTTAACATAGTTCCATTAACCAAAAGGGGTGGTGAGCCAAATAAATCTATCATAGCATTATAAGAATCAAAAGTATGGCTACCCAAGAAATTCCCTCTGGTAATGGTATCAAGGATATATCTATACCAAGGATTAGCACCTACATAAAAATTACGGAGAAGAACTGAAGTAGATTGCTTCCTGGTAGATCTATTTTGAGCATTGCAAATTCTATACCAAGCGTCTTTTAGATTCTCTCCCTCCCTTTGCTTAAAATTTAGAACTTCATTCTCGGGAGACAACGGAGAAGATATAAGACTAGCCATAACGACAAGACAAGCGAGAAAAAGGCAAACGGAAAAGAGAGGGCGAATAAAACGACAAGAGTGAAGTGGGGGAGAGGAAAACGAGAGGCAAATGGCAAATAATGTAGTGCGGGAGATAGGGATTGTGATGGGTACTTGGTATGTTGACTTTTTAGAAGACTCCCGACAGCAGGCGCTTAAATTCTTCTTGCTACCTCTTGAGCACTGCGTTGGATTTCCCGAAGAGGAGAGGATGATGCAGCAAAGTAGCGTAAGTATTTCCCTCAGTTTTTGAGAACCAAGATATCAATCCAAAGAGGGAGGCCACGCCAAGAAGTCCCTCATACCTACACAAAGCGATAGCTCAACGCAACCAACGCGATTAGGGGTTGTCAATCCCTTCACGGTCACTTACGAGAGTGAGATCGAGATGATAGATAATATTTTTGGTATTTTTGATATAAAGATACAAGGTAAAATAAAAGGCAAAAGTAAAAGCAAAGCAAATAATAAAGTGATTGGAGATTGATATGATGAGAATAGACCCGGGGCCATAGGTTTCACTAGTGGCTTCTCTCAAGAGCATAAGTATTTCTACGGTGGGTGAACAAATTACTGTTGAGCAATTGACAGAATTGAGCATAGTTATGACAATATCTAGGTATGATCATGTATATAGGCATCACGTCCGAGACAAGTAGACCGACTCCTGCCTGCATCTACTATTATTACTCCACTCATCGACCGCTATCCAGCATGCATCTAGAGTATTAAGTTAACGAACAGAGTAACGCATGTAAGCAAGATGACATGATGTAGAGGGATAACTTCATGCAATATGATATAAACCCCATCTTGTTATCCTTGATGGCAACAATACAATACGTGCCTTGCTGCCCCTTCTGTCACTGGGTAAGGACACCACAAGATTGAACCCAAAGCTAAGCACTTCTCCCATTGCAAGAGAAACCAATCTAGTAGGCCAAACCAAACTGATAATTCCAAGAGACTTGCAAAGATAACCAATCATACATAAAAGAATTCAGAGAAGATTCAAATATTGTTCATAGATAATCTTGATCATAAACCCACAATTCATCGGTCTCAACAAACACACCGCAAAAGAAGATTACATCGAATAGATCTCCACGAGAGAGGGGAGAACATTGTATTGAGATCCAAAAGAGAGAAGAAGCCATCTAGCTACTAACTATGGACCCGAAGGTCTGAGGTAAACTACTCACACTTCATCGGAGGGGCTATGGTGTTGATGTAGAAGCCCTCCGTGGTGGATTCCCCTTCAGGCGGAGCTCCGGAATAGGCCCCAAGATGGGATCTCGTGGATACAGAAAGTTGCGGCAGTGGAATTAGGTTTTTGGCTCCGTGATCTCGATCGCTTGGGGGTAATGAGGTATATATAGGAGGAAGGAGTACGTCGGTGGAGCTTCGAGGGGCCCACGAGGCAGGGGGCGCGCCTCCACCCTCGTGACCGACTCGTGGCTTTCTTGACGGAGGGTCCAAGTCTCCTGGGTCTTATCTGATGAGAAAATCACGGTTCCGATGGTTTCATTCCGTTTGGACTCCGTTTGATATTCCGTTTCTTCGAAACACTAAAATAGGCAAAAACATCAATTCTGGGCTGGGCCTCCGGTTAATAGGTTAGTCCCAAAAGTAATATAAAAGTGGAAAATAAAGCCCAATATAGTCCAAAACAGTAGATAATATAGCATGGAGCAATCAAAAATTATAGATACGTTGGAGACATATCAAGGACCGCCGCTCTCAGGCCCAGGTTAGACGAGGCGGGGAGACGTGGGGAGGCCACGACTGCCGCCTTGGCCACGACGCAGGCGGACTTGGCCTCCGCCCGCGCCGAGCTGCTTTTGCTTCAGAAATGGGTTGATGATACCGAGGCCGTCGCGCGGCAAAACAGGGAGGAAGTGCTGGAGAGGCGGACGCTGGAGCGCGTTCACGTTCCCATGCTTCAGGATCTTCGGACCAGGGCCAACACAGCCCTGGGCCATGTCTGTGACGCGAACGCCCCCCATCCTTAGGTGAATGACTACGCCAGTCACCTCCGCTTCTTCATCGATGTGGTGACATTCCTGGAGGCCCGATCTGACAAAGCTCGTAGGCTCGTGGAAGAGAGGAGTCGCGGCCTGCTCGAGCACGCTTTCTCCCGTGTCTTCAGCCATCTCCTGAACGCCAACCCCGACTTCGATTTCGACGCCGCCAACGCCCCCGTTCCTACGGTCGTTCGGGACGACCTGGCGCGATGGGTAGAGGACAATGTGGACGCGTTGGTCAGGGCCTTCACTTCAGAGGACGACGCGGTGGTGGTCGCCGCAGACGGAGGCGACTTGGTCGAGACGGGGACGTCGGTGATGGTGGCGGCGGCGCCAATGATGATGACAGCGAGCGACATATCTGGCTAATTCCTCGCCCCTTTACTACTTCACCCTGTATGCAAAAACTCGGGCGTGGCCCCTAAAGATTGTGAGAGCATTTTGGAGGGGGAGCCCCTCATGTAAACAAATCATGATTTCTACTCCTTTATGTCGAACCGAGGGTGCGTTTTGGTCAATCACGAGTCTGACGGCAAGTTTTGCCATTGCGGCTTACCTTAGCTGGGGCGGGCCCTGAATCGGATTGTAAGGTCGAGAGTCGCCACGGGGCTCCTGAAGGGTCCGTTGACCCGCCTGAGAGGGCCTCGCGAGGTTCCTGCGCCGATCGGCGCGCGTGGCGCGCGTGCTGTGCCCAGCCCGCTCGTGAGGGGCCCGCGAGGGGGAGGCGGCGAGCGTGAGCTCCAGAACAAGGCAAGAACCAAATGGCAAGAAATCGCTTGAACGAGAAAATACACCCCCCGCACGCATCGACTTCAACTTAAATCCAAATCCGTAGCAAGGCTACGTAAGAAGAGATCCAAAGCAAATGGCCGTCGTCACGCCTAGTCTAGTCTTACGGTCTTCAAGTCTTCTCACCAGCGCGGAGCTAAGTGCTGCCACTAGGCGTGGGAGGGAGCCCCAGGGCCTGAGACCGGCACCCCTGAGACTCCGGGGCATGTACAGCCCCACTCATTATTACGTGGGAGTGTCACGGGCGGCGAGCTTCACAGGTACTGGGCCTTCTTCACAGGAACCGGCCTTGCTTCATATCGCCAAACGAGGGCCCCGCCTTGCACCACCCTCGACCACCTTTGAGCCGACCGGCAACCTGGACGACACAAAGGGGGGAAAGGGGACGCCAGCGGTGCCCTCGGCGACCACGGGTCCTCTGCCGGGGGAGGCTCGTCAGCACCTCCCCGGCAGAGGTCCTACCTCCGGGCGTTGCCTGGCTTCGCGCAAAGTGGGGAGGGGCCTTGCTCCTGGCTCCCTCCTTGTGGCCCCCAGTGCGCTTCCCCCGGCGGAAGGGATGCTGCTGCGCCGGGGTCGTCAACCGACGTTGTGACTTGATTCACTTGCAGCCCACGGTTAGCGTAAGCCTGCTCCTGAGAGATTAGGGGTACCCTGTAGTTGTTGTTGCTGGCACGATCGTTGCGGTTCTCCGTCGGCTCCTGGAAGGCTTCGACTTCTAACGTCCCTTCTTCCCAATCTTCTTCGAGGAACGAGCCAGGGTCGTCCTCCGGTGCGTACTCTGGTCCATCATGCGAGGCACGAGGGCTTCCGGCCGTTACCGAACACCTCGCCGTAGTGCCCCACACTCCATGTTGCCCAGCCCAGCGTGGTGTCCTGAGGATGGTAGCGCGGCATCTCTCCGGGATCATGGGAGGCGACGCTTGTGCCCATGCTTGTCGCGGGCGGCATGGGGGCGGTGGAGCGCCCGGTGCCGCCGGCCGCGTCTTTGGTGTTGGCAAGCCCGGGCACACCCGATGGCGTGTGGTTGCGGCGAGGCCCGCCGTGAGACCCGTGAGTAGCCTCGAGAAGGAAGTTGGTAGCGAAGGCGGCGCTCGATGCTGCCGCATCCAGCGGCTTCGGCGGCAGCGTTCTAGCAAAGGCATCCCGGCGCTCTCCATCAGCCGGCACCGCAGCAGCCTCTCGCGCCATCGTGAAGTGCTGCCCGCATGTTTGCTCGCTTCCCGCCGTGTGCGGGCGCCCGTTGCTGTGGCGTGGCTTGCTTTGCCCTTGTGCCGCTCGCACTTGCCGTGGAGTGAGGGTGGGCGATGCTGGCCGCGTGCCGCTCGGAGCGCGAGGTTGAGGTCTTCATGGGCGAGTGACACCGCTCGGGCTGGCCAAAGCTGCCCAGCCTGATGAGTTCTGCCTTGGATCGCCGGACATCGGGGCGTGTAGCGTCGGTGGATCGATCGGCGGGGAAGAGGCTCCGACGCACCCCTACCTGGCGCGCCAAATGTCTGATCTTGGGTTCCGGCAAAACCCTTAAGGTTTGAACTCTGGGGTGCGCGTGAAGTTCTTTCCCTCCTACCGATCCATGCTCTAGCTCACTAAGATCTTGCGGACGAACTCGACGAACTCGCAACACAGAAAGACACGAGATTTATACTGGTTTGGGCCACCGTTGTGGTGTAATACCCTACTCCAGTGTGTGGTGGTGGATTGCCTCTCGGGCTGATGAAGAACAGTACAAGGGGACGAACAACCTCCTGAGGTTCAGGTGTTCTTGTGCTTGTCGAACTTGTGTGGGTGAGGACTCGATGCCACCTACTGTGGTGGCTAGTTCTACTTATATAGGCCCTAGTCCTCTCCCCCAATATTGAGCGGGAAGGGAGCCAACAACGGCGGCCAATTTGAAAGGAGACAGCTAGTACAAGCTACCCTGACAAAAGCGGTCTTCGCCTGCGAAAGGCTCTGGTGATGACGCCATCTTGGGCTCCACGGTGACCTCCGTCCGGCTGGCCTGCTGTTCTTGGTCTCGTTGCACTGATATGGAAACCTTTGCCTGATGCCTCGGTACTCCGCGCCTGCGTTGGCCTCCTTAGCACCAAAGAGGAAACAAGGACGTTGCGCGCGCTGGCGCCTGCCTGGTGTCGATCGTCATGGCTCACGTCACGAGAACCTCACGAGGTTTGCCCCGCCTTGATATCTCCGCTACTCGCGAGGCAGCCTAGTGAGGACGCTCCTGAGGAGGTCTTCCGTCGTCCGCCTCGCGAGGCTTGGCCCCTCGCGAGGGTCTTGAATGCCTTGTTGATGAAGATGGGCCATACAGGCCTCCTAGCAAAGCCACGCCGTGGGCCGCAAGCAGGCAAGTCTGGGGACTCCCGTTCCCAGAACGCCGACAGTTTGGTTGTGCACTGATGCTGCCGGTCGTGCCTTGCTGCTGCTGCTGGCCGTGGCACCATGCCCTGCTGACGTCCATCGCATGTGCGGGGCCTGCTGCGTTAGCGTTACACCAGACTCTGGAGTCCACATGTTTGTTCAGTTTTTGCATCGTAATTTCCTTTTGCGTTGTGTTGTGTCACTGTTTCGAGTTGTGATTCTTTCATGCACGACAAGATGGAATGTCAAAGAGGAATATGCATCCTCGCCAAATGGAAGCATCACAACAACCTTTGTTTTTTCATTCTTTATTCAAGGCTATAAGTGAAGATGGAAGTTCTCATTCTCCACGCCAGTTGGAGATATTCAGTTAACTGAAGCCAAGGTTATAAGTCGATTATTACTCTGGTATGGAATTTTCACCCCTAGCTAATTTTTTATCACTTTGTGCAGCAAAACATCACTATTATTGGAGAGATCAACATTTTAAATGAGAGAAATTATCGTAGCTTTGTTGCACTAGAATTTCACGTGAGGATTGAGATGCCTGGGATTATGTTTTTTAAAGATCATCTTTTATTATGTTGTAAGTTTTATTTCCGGTGTCCAATAATATCCAATGATGTTTCACTTGAGCAATTAAGTTTCTTCCCGGTCTCTCTTAGATTGAAACTTACTTGTGATATGGAGGATTACCTAAGTTACAATATCAAGTATTCATTCCTTGCATCATTCAATCAACATTGTTTTGCAGAAAATTACTTATCTGTTGTAGGAAATAAACTTCACAGGTATACACAATGTGCAATTCTACATACAAAATGGAACTGTTGTGTTATCTTTTGGTAAGTCAAATGATCCTTGAGTAGTTTGTGTGGAGGTATGAGTTAGACCAACAACCTAATTTGTGTTTCTTTCCCGACCATTTGTTGGATATAATAGTTTGCACACAAAAACAATTCACGTGTGAGATTAGATACATGTGTTGTTTGAGTTCTTATGTCTCCAATGCTTCCTTTACTAATGTAGGAGCATGTTGGATATTTTATTGCAACCACAACCCAATGTTGACTTTGGGGCAAACCGAAAATGTCCCGCAACAACGTGTGGGGTTTCATCTAGTTATATATGTATTTATGCATGGAATTACTTTACATGTTTGTCATGGAATTATTACTTGTTGGAATGTACTTAAGTATTATGTTCTTAAGGAAGCTGGTCGATTAGTTGAACACAATATACCATTTGTATTGGAAAGACTACCCGGTACACTGATCATTGAAAGGAGCTAGATCATATAGTTAGATCACAGCCCTAACTTTCATCTATATAATTAGAGGAATGTGCACTCTGCTATTATGGCACATTGCTCACAAGCGCATGCTTCGGAAACACAATGGGTAGAATCCGTTAACGGTTAAATTTGATTGTGGTTGGTAATTTGATCTGGACCCTATCCGGAAAACTAGATGAAAAGACTAGGAATCTTATCTTTATAAGAGGCGGACTTTTCCAAAGACAGTATAAGAAGATCCCTACCCCCTAGCCTCACATATGTAAATTGTGAGCAGCACCACGGATAAGCACAGAGAAATAAGGAATAGACCGCAAATTATTTCTAACAAGATAACCATACGCTCCTTCAGGGAAAGTAGATAGATTATTATCAAACCCAGATAATTATCCATAACAAATATCTGATTAATAACACTGAAAAGTACGTTCCCTCGGAGATGCCCTGGACGCAAAAGGTTCCTTGCATGCATAGACGTAAACTTTAGCAGCCAACTTAGAATATGGGCTTCTAGTGCTCAAGTTCTTGATTCTGCTAATGATCTTTCGTAATCCTCTGATCATAATACAGAAGAAGATAACAAATGAAAAAAATGCATCTACTGCCCTAATACATCTCCAACGTATCTATAATTTTTGATCGTTCCATGTTGTTATATTATCATTCTTGGATGTTTTACAATCGTTTTATAGCAACTTTATATCATTTTTTGGGACTAACCTATTGACATAGTGCCCAGTGCCGATTCTTGCTGTTTTGCTTGTTTTTACTTCTCGGAAAATCAATACCAAAGGAGTCCAAACGCAAGCAAAACTTTTTGGTGATTTCTTCCGACCGTAAGACACTGTTGGGCCAAGAAAGTACACGAGGGGAGCTATGAGGGAGCACAACCCACTGTATGCCGCTGGAGCACAACCCACCTGGCGCGCGGATACGTCCATTTTGCATCATGCTTTTATATCGATAATTATTGCATTATGGGCTGTTATTACATCGTTATGTCACAATACTTATGCCTATTCTCTCTTATTTTACAAGGTTTACATAAGGAGGGAGAATGCCGACAATTGGAATTCTGAATTGGAAAGGAGCAAATATTAGAGACCTATTCTCGCACAACTCCAAAAGTCCTAAACTCCACGAAAGTCATTTCGAAATAATAAAAATATTGAGCGGAAGAAGTCGCCGAGGGGGACCCACCTGGCCACGAGGGTGGGGGGCGCACCCTACCCCCCAGGGCGCGCCCCCTGCCTTGTGGGCCCCCTGCTGGTCCTCCGGTGGCCATCTTCTGCTATATAAGGTCTTTCGTCCAGAGAAAAATCATAAGCAACCTTTCGGGACGAAACTCCACCGCCACGAGGAACCTCATGGAACCAATCTAGGTATCCTGGCAGTAGCTGTTTTGTTGGGACACTTCCCTCCGAGAGGGGAAATCATCACCATCGTCATCACCAATGCTCCTCTCATCGGGAGAGGGAAATCTCCATCAACATCTTCACCAGCACCATCTCCTCTCAAAACCCTAGTTCATCTCTTGTATCCAATTCTTGTCTCCATGTCCGGGATTGGTACTAGTAGGTTGCTAGTAGTGTTGATTACTCCTTGTAGTTGATGCTAGTTGGTTTATTTGGTGGAAGATCATATGTTCAGATCCTATATGCATATTAATACCCCTCCGATTATGAACATGAATATGCTTTGTGAGTAGTTACGTTTGTTCACGAGGACATGGGAGAAGTCTTGCTATTAGTAGTCATGTGAATTTGGTATTCGCTTGGTATTTTGATGAGATGTATGTTGTCTAGCCTCTAGTGGTGTTATGTGAACGTCGACTACATAACACTTCACCATTATTTGGGCCTAGAGGAAGGAATTGGGAAGTAATAAGTAGATGATGGGTTGCTAGAGTGATGAAGCTTAAACCCTAGTTTATGCGTTGCTTCATAAGGGCTGATTTGGATCCATATGTTTCATGCTATGGTTAGGTTTACCTTAATACTTTTGTTGTAGTTGCGGATGCTTGCAATAGAGGTTAATCATAAGTGGGATGCTTGTTCAAGTAAGAACATCACCCAAGCACCGGTCCACCCACATATCAAATTATCAAAGTATTGAACGCGAATCATATGAACGTGATGAAAACTAGCTTGACGATAATTTCCATGTGTCCTCGGGAGCGCTTTTCTCTATATAAGAGTTTGTCCAGGCTTTTCCTTTGCTACAAAAGGGATTGGGCCACCTTGCTGCACTTTATTTAGTTTTGTTACTTGTTGCTCGTTACAAATTATCTTATCACAAAACTATCTCTTACTACTTATTAAAGTACTTGCAGAGAATACCTTGCTGAAAACCGCATATCATTTCCTTCTGCTCCTCATTGGGTTCGACACTCTTACTTATCGAAAGGACTACGATAGATCCCCTATACTTGTGGGTCATTAAGCGCGCATACGGTGGGTTGTGCCCACCTCTGTGGCCTCCTGCACCGCCTCTTTGCTCTATAAATACTCCAATATTCCAGAAACCCTTGGGGAGGTGATAAAAATCAATTCCAGCCGCCGCAAGTGTGGGAAACGTTGCATCGAAAACAAAAAAAGTTCTATGCACATGCAATGATCTATCCATGGAGATGCATAGCAACGAGGGGGGGAGTGTGTCTATGTACCCTCGTAGACCCTAAGCGGAAGCGTTTCACAAAGCGGTTGATGTAGTCAAACTTTCTTCGCGCTCCAACTGATCTAGTACCGAACGCACGGCACCTCCGCGTTCTGCACACGTTCAGCTCGGTGATGTCCTCCGCCTTCTTGATCCAGCAATACAGAGAGGTAGTAGATGAGTTCCGGCAGCACGACGACGTGGTGGCAGTGATGGTGAAGTGATCTCCGCAGGGCTTCGCCTAAGCACTACGAAAGTATGACCGAGGGACTAAACGATGGACGGGGGCGCCGCACACGGCTAAGACAATGTTGTCTGGGGTGTGCTGGGGGCGCCCCCCCCCACATATATATAGGTGGGAGGGAGAGGGGAGAGGCCAGGAGGTTCCCCAAGTAGGACTAAATCCTACTTGGGTTCCTCCTAGGCCGGCTACCCCCTTCCTTATTTACCGGAGGGGGAAGGAAAAAGGAGGGGGGAGAAAGGGAAGGGGGAGGACGAATCCCCCCTTTCCCTTCTCTTCCCACTTTCCTTCTCCCTTTGGTTCGGCCCATATGGGGGGCGCACCAGCCCCTGGTGGCTGGTGCGTTTCCCCTCTTGGCCCATTAGGCCCATATCTTTTGCCGGGGGTGCCCGGAACCCCTTCCCGTGGCCCGATATGTACGCGGTAACCCCCGAAACACTTTTGGTGTCCGAATACTATCGTCCTATATATCAATCTTTACCTCTCGACCATTTTGAGACTCTTCGTTATGTCTATGATCTCATCTAGGACTCCGAACAACATTTGGTCACCAAATCACATAACTCATATAATACTATATCGTCATCGAACGTTAAGCGTGCGGACCCTACGGGTTCGAGAACTATGTAGACATGACGGAGACACCTCTCTGGTCAATAACCAATAGTGGAACCTGGATGCCCATATTGCCTCCTACATATTCCACGAAGATCTTTATCGGTCGAACCGTTATGACAACATACGTAATTCCCTTTGTCCATCGGTATGTTACTTGCCCGAGATTCGATCATCTATATCTTCATACCTAGTTCAATCTCGTTACCGACAAGTCTCTTTAGTCGTTCCGTAATGAAGGAAATATGCCCTAGAGGCAATAATAAAGTTGTTATTTATATTTCCCAATATCATGATAAATGTTTATTATTCATGCTAGAATTGTATTAACCGAAAACTTAGTACATGTGTGAATACATAGACAAACAGAGTGTCACTAGTATGCCTCTACTTGACTAGCTTGTTGAGTCAAAGATGGTTAAGTTTCCTAGCCATAGACATGAGTTGTCACATTATTAGAGAATGATGTGATTGACATGACCCATTTGAAAGGACCACGATGTCGCCTAGAGGGGGGGTGAATAGGCGTTTTAAAATCTTTTACGGATTTGGCTATATCCAAATGCGGAAATAAACTAAGCAGATACTTTTCAAGCACAAATCCCAAATATACTAGGCTCACTAAGTGCACCAACAACTTAGCATAAACAAGATGAGAACAACGAGGATATGAGTAAGCACAAGTAAGTCACACAAACTTACTCAAAGGTATATCACGAGGTATGGAAATGAATAATACACACAACCACAAGTAAGCAATACAAGCTTACACAAATTGTATCACAATATATGGAATTGAATGATACAAGCAAACTCAAGTAAGTTACACAAACTTACTTGAGCAATATCACAATATATGGAAGTTTATAACACAAGTTAGCAATTCACACTAATCACAATGTATATCAATAGTAGCAAGTATGAATTGCGGAATATGAAGTGTAGGCCTAAATAATCTCTACAAGGAAATGGCCAACACAATATAATCAACCACCACAATATAATGAGGACAACAAGATATAGTGAATGCACGGTAAAATGACCAAAGTAAACCACAAGTAAGGAGTTAGGGTTAGGGATAACCAAAGTCACGGAGACGAGGATGTATCCCGATGTTCACTTCCTTGGAGGGAAGCTAGTCACCGTTAGAGAGGTGGATGTTACCACGAAGGCACACCAACGCCACGAAGGCTCACCCTATTCTCCTTGAGATATCACCACGAAGGCGATTCTCAACCACTAGTGGTAGACCTTGAGGCGGCCTCCAAACCTTCACAAACTTTCCGGGACAAATCACAAGTTGATTCCTCACCGAGCACTCCTACCGCCTAGGAGTCTCCAACCTCCAAGAGTAACAAGAACAAAGGGAAATGCTCAAGACTTGCTCAAATCACGAATTCCTTTGGTCAAGAGAGGGAGAGGGAGTGGATCTATCACTTGATTGGAAAATCTCTCAAGAACTCTCACGAATCTCTCCGGGATCTAAGATTTGGTGTAGGAGAAGTGAGAGGGAGCCTTTTAGTGTTCTAGGGTTCATATGAATGTGTTGCTCAACCTTCTCCCGGGGTGGAAGAAGGTTATATATAGTGGTAGTGCAAATATGGCCGTTGGAGTGTAAGTGGCTGTAATCGGGCCGGATATCCGGCACTGGGCGGTTTATCCCGGACTGTGAAGAGTGCACACATGTACGCAAAAAACAGGTTACAGGGCCCGGACATCTGGCCGAAGCCCGGACATCTGGCCAAACTTGGGGCCCCGGACATCTGGCCCAAGTTGCCGGACATCCGGAGGACACAACCAGCATTTCAACACGGTTCTGGACATCTACGGCCGGATTTCCGGGCCAAGTCCCGGATATCCGGCCAACACAAAACTGCTGAGCACCCCAAAAGTAAAACATCCATAACTTTCTCATCCGGACTCCGATTTTGATGATCTTGGGCTTGTTTTGAAGCTATGAAAAAGCTCCAGGTCCTCAAATAGATAACCACCCAAGATAAGCCAAAATGGAGGATGCAAAGCATGCAAAGGTTAGATCATATATTTTGGGGAACCTAGTTGGCTATGGATTTATTTGGTATATAGGATATGAGTGGAATTGTGTTGGATAGGAGTGAAATATGCCTATGTTGGAATATGATGTTAGGAAGTAGAAATAGAAGATGTTGACTTGAGCAAAGCTAGCACTAACCCCTTTGATCCCCTCTTAATAGTGCGGGGTCCCTATAACTCAAGAAACATAAAAGAGCTATACTACATAGCTATCGAGAACCATTCTTGAGTGTATATTTTTCTTCGGTGGTCATCTCTCCACAACACTAACGCCTAAAGGAACTAATACCTTTGACTCAAGCCTTTAACTTGAGCTTGATGTTTATGTTTCTTCTTGGCTCAAGTTGAAGACAAGACATTGGTGAAGTCTTCAAGTAGCTCCCACATATGGGAGTCCTTGCTTTGTATTCATCTTCACTTGCCCATCATGTGATCATCCACAAGCTTCAAGCATGTAATCCCTCGGGATGGTTATCTTGAACTTGCCCTTATCAACCATGATCACCAACACTTGATGTTATCCTCTCATAGACACTTGAAATATCTCTCTCGATGCGAGCCCATGATAATCACCTAGCCCTCGAAAACATAGACAACACATAGTATGGGTTAGTACACAGAGTGCAATTGATAATTTCTTATCATACCACAAGATCTTATGTGGTGCATCATTTGCGCCGATGTGTTGACCATTTAGAGTTCAATCTCCGAGCTTCAACTTGGTCAACCGATATCTCTACTCCATGCTTAATCTTGACGTCATGAAGGATATATTGAATTCTTCACTTGAATAGCTTGCTCAATCATGTCTCAACACATGAGTCCATTATGATCATATCTTTGAGCCACTCCTAGAATTCATCATTCGAATCATCCTTTTTAAGATCTTGATCCATTATGGCTCAAACCATAGCTCTAAGCATGGCAACCCTTAAGATACTCCAATGAACTCCATTTTGATCATCTCGATGTACTTGTTGCTTCAAAGGAGTTTTCTTCCATTATTCTTCAATCATTTTCCAATGGGACTAATCTTCAAATGTATATCTCAATGCAAACATTAGTCCATAAGGATTGTCATTAATTAATTACCAAAACCACACATGGGGACTACATGTACTTTCAATCTCCCCCATTTTGGTAATTGATGACAATCTCAACAAGAGGGTTTATATAATGAATTTTTAAACAATCATGCAATTTATCCGAGGATAAATTGTATACTTGGGATGGTTGTACTATCATCAAGACACTACATAAGCATTTGATGATAGTACACCCATAGTATATAGAGCAAACTCCCCCACAATATATGCATGTGTGAATGAACTTTGAATGTCATTGCATATATTGGTTGACATAACCTAGGAGGAGATTTCTCTATATACAATACTCATTCATGCAATAAGAATATATAACAAGGGTAGATATGCATGAGTGACAACAAGAACTACAAAATATATTTATCTTAAACCCTCTAAACTTTCTCCCCATTGGCACCAAATGCCAAAATGGAAGACAAAACATCTAGCGTAGACCAATATAGTATGAGTTTGTCCTTGATGTGTGCATATCACAACATGTGAGTGAAAACAAATGCACATATTCAATGATGAACAATTAAAGGAGCTCGGAATCTATAGAATGCAATCAAGATATGAACTTTTTCATGTATAAAAATTTCTATGTGGCCAATAATAATCAAGATATGTATCCATAAAGAAACTCATATACACAAAAAGAAAGGTTGCAATTGATAAGAACATGATATCCACAAGTGAATCCACTATTATACAACTTGAGCCTAGTCATAATAGCAAGGTACATGGCACAAAGCTCATGGCACAAATTGATCTCATTTGCATAACACAAAGTGAAGCAAGCAATCAAAAGATCCGACGAGCCAAAAGGGTAAATGAACATTTCGATTTGGGTAAAGGAGTGTTCGAAGGAAAATAGAGAAGCTCCCATGATTTGTGCACAAGTTAGATTTTTTTATTTGGGTACAAGTGCAAAAATAGGATCATCACTCCCCAAAATCAATAGGAACACACAACAATTGCAAGCAAACATAGATAAGGAAAGAAGCCTAGCATTTGCAACAAACATATGGTTGAGCAACATGTACATGAGGCAACCTAAGAATAGGCACGGCCGAAATGATGTGTGTGAGTCACGTCAAAGCACTTGAGAAGACTAGTATAAGGATGAGAATTAAGCATCAACATAGCCTTGAGTAAATGAGATACAAGGTGCAAGACATGTCCTTCCCACACACACGAAGTTAAGAAGGTCACACACACATCAAGCAAATGGGTTCACAAGCTCACTAGTAGCAAACTAAAATCAAAGCTTGTGACAACCCATGATGAAGATAAGGAAATAATAGGCTTGTCAAGACAAGCATGAGGACAACAATCTTCACCAAACATGAGTGCACTAAGATGCAAAGAGGTAAGACATGCACTCATTCAACAAATGCTTCCATGGAGCCACCAAAAAGATATAAAAAAGTGAATGAAATGGTGGACATGAAAGAATAGGGATGTCAACTAGAGATGTAACTTATATCACGTGTATAAGATATTAGTTAGATGATATACTCAAAGAAGGATGTTCACATATAATAGTTACAAAAGGAAGGAATAAGATATCCAATCGGGTGTCATAAAATATATCAATGAGATCTTTGCTTGAAAGCATAGCACATGGCTTAATATAATCTTATTGTATATTAATGAACTCCAAACACACAACCATCAAAGACATCACAACTAGCAACAAGTGATCATTGTTGGGATGCTTTGAGAAAGGAAACAAGTATCACAGGAACGAGTCAAGAAATTCATGCCATGATGCAACCTACACAAGGCTGACCTCATATATATATATATATATATATATATATATATATATGCATGAAGTAAATACTTGTTACAGAGATAGCATTAGTATGAAGTTGTAGATCAATAAAATGTCCAAGCTTGGCTCTAATTTCCTCATAGTGCCACCACCTTCATGAATAAGCCAAGCACCCAATGCTTCTCAAATGTACCTAAAACATTTTAAGTACAATATGGTCCCCAAACTTATTGGGTCCGACGTAGTTAGCATAACTACAACACATAGGGTAAAACCACTTAAATATGTGCCTATTGATATGAATTTGAATTTCATGCACATCATAGCTATTAAGAATTTGATGGATTTACCATATATATATTGGATCAAATAAGGCAAACAAGGCATGTGAATTTACACATAGTAAATATGCATGCACAAGCCTACCAAAAATCAGGGAGATACAAATTGGACAAATGACCACATAACTGTTAATACTTACAATAACATCACTAGTCATTCATGTTGTCCAAAATGAATCAAAGTGACAAATCAACATATGATAGCACACAAAGTTCAACATATGAACCAAGGAAAAAAACAATGAGCATATAATGTATGCATTGCACACATACTCATAGGAATATCCCACTCAAGTAGATATAGGACACTATAAACAATGAGATAACAAACTCTCATATAGACCAATAAGATGAATTCGAACAAAATGGTATTTCGGGTTATCATTCGGTGTAGAAACCAAATAAGTACATGATCATCTATACTAACACAAGCATAACATGAGAGTTTAGAAATAACCACAATGCTTGGATAGCATGATATTAACATTCCAACTAGATAGATCATCATGTAAAGCAATAATTGGGATAGCTTTAATCAAATGATTTTCCAAATATGATTTTAAAAAAGATAACCATGGGCAAAACCACACAAGAATGCCATACGTAAACAAGACATTGCATGTCACTTGAGATATAAGATAATCTCAAATATAAATTCTAAGTGGCATCCCTCAATTGTTCATATTAACAAGGATTGTGATATGCACAAAGCATATCACTCCCCCATAATATGATGATCCATGTATTATCCACAAGAAGCAAATGAAACCCAACTAAGGATAATTAATGGATGAGAATTTGAGTATCAAATGAGCTTTACATACCTCATAGTAACTAGATAATATTGCACTAACAATACTAGGTGGTGTCCCACATACATACACATTTAAGGTTTGTGATATCCGTAAAACATAGCACTCCCGCATAATGTGATGATCCAGCCAAGGAAGATTCAACTAATGAAGCAATAAAGGCTTGAAACCACACACGCACAAATATATGAAGTGCATTGCAACCTACACATGCTAGATAACACAAATCAAGCATACTAGGAAGCACAACTATAAAAGCACTTGCTAGGTACAAACCCTAAACATTCAAGGGACATAGTAACTTTCAATGTAAACCATGCAAGTACAAGTTACCGCAAAGAGGAGCATTGGATTGATAGATATGATGATAATCCACTTGACTTGGCATTAACCATAACATATGGTGAAAATAGTTTTTCTTCATGAAGTAGCCATGTCTCCAATGCCCTCCACACACCTATTGATCAAGTTTGAGCTTGATGGTCCCCAACCAAGTTGGGTCCTAAGAAGTTAGTAACAATAGGCTTGGCAAACCCAAATGGTCTTGTCCATGTTCAAACTTCTTTGGGAACCCACAAACTTGGCAAACACATTGCCAACAATATCCCTTCTTAGCGAATAATGATTATTGACTATAGGAGGCTTAGATATGTTACCGCTTGGGACAAGATGAAGCTATGTGTCCCTTCTTACGGCAAATATAGCAACATGTGCTCCCTTTCTCTTCTTCTTTACCTTTTCAACTTGGAGAGCATTATCTTGATTAGGCATGGGAAGAGGCCTTTCATTATCTTGATATTGAACTTGAGGCCACTTCCCTTGATGCTTCACATTTGAAGCCTTCTTCTTTAATGGACAAGATCTCACATGGTGTCCAACATTCTTGCACTTGAAGCAAGTAATGTTGGCGAATTCTTGACTTGATCTTGTCCCTTCTTCTTGTTCTTGGACTTCTTCTTGTTGGAGATGAAATCAAGTCCTATTTTGTCTTGAGGGTCCTTTTGCACACTCAAGATATTATCACAACATTTTTCCAAGTCTTTCTTGTAACGCCCCGGATCCGATGCGCCAGGTGTCTGCCAGTTATTCGCCGTCCTTGCCATGTCATTTGCTTGCGTGTTGCACTTTGCCATGTCATCATCTGCATTTTATATCATGTCATCATGTGCATTTCATTTTGCATAATGATTCGTCTCATGCATCCGAGCATTTTCCCCTGTTGTCCGTTTTGCAATCCCAAGACTCCTATGTCTCCGGCGCCCCCTTTTACCTCTTTTTCGTGTGCATGTGTCAAACGTTCTCGGAATGCCCCGAGGTTTGTCAAGCGGCCTTGGTATAGCACCGGTAGACCGCCTGTCAAGTTTCGTGCAATTTGGAGGTCGTTTGATACTCCAACAGTTAACCGGTAACCGTGAAAGCCCTCTTTGTTTGCAGCCCAACACCCCTTTCAAAGTGGCCCAAAACCCATCTAACTCCCTCCATGCTCTCGGTCGTTCGATCACGATCGTGTGGGCGAAAACCGCACCTCATTTGGACTCTCCTAACTCCCTCTACCTATAAACCTAGATCCCCCTCGAAAAATCGCGGATGAAACCACCCCTAACCCTAGATCCCTCCTCCTCTCATGGCCGGACATGTCCCAGCCACGGACGAAACCAGCGCCCGCCCTCGGCCAGCCCGGCCTCACTCACGTGGCCCCTCGCCTCCCTCCAGCAACCATGATCTGGGCCCATCCAGGCCTTAATCCGTCATGCATGCGTCCATCGTCTTAAGCTGCTTGTAGCCTTGGCCAATGGGCCATGTGTACTTCTCTCCGTCTTGAAACCCTTGTGCCGAGGCAGCCGCCTCCCGCCATGCCCGTCTCCTCCTCCTCACCCATCCCGCGCGCCCTTTCCCGCCTCGGCCGGGCTCATGGGAGCTGAAACTCACGCCGGCCCGACCTTTACCTTGCATGCTTCATGCTTCCAGCGCCTCCGGAAACTCCCCGCCCGTCCAGGTCCGGCCCCGGATCCGGCCGAGGGAGCTCGGCCGCCGGATCCGCCCGCCTCCGGCGTCCCCTCCTCTCCGGGCATTATCTCCAAGTAGATCCCGTCGTGCATCGTAATCCGTCTTGGGAGGTTGACTTTTTTCCCCTTCCCCGAATTGCCAAGTCCCTGAGATTTGTCATTTTCATGCATTTTCATCATGTCATAACTCTGTCATCGTTGCTTCGTTTTGCGCGTGTAATATATCAGAATGTTCGCCTCGATGAGTAGATCATTCCGTTCCATTGCATCATTTTCATTTGAGTTCATCTTGATGCCCGAAATGCTGTTAGAAGAGGGCTATGTGATGTTAGTTTCTGTTTCTTAACAGAACATGCACTTTTGTCATTTTTGCCATGATTGATGTGTGCATCCTATGAACTTGAGTCCTACATGTGTTTTGTAATATGCCATGCCATATTTCCAGGGGTGTATGCCATTTATTGTTTTGATATCTGTGGTGACTAGCACAAGCATGCAAACTAGGCTTCCTGATGTTGCTGATTTCAGCTCTGTTTTGCTGATTTTTGATGCCATGTTAACTTGATGCTACAGAGAGTTCCATGCTTATTTTGAGATACTTCACTAAGGATGTTTTGTTCTACATGTCTTGGTCTATCCATCCCTGCCCTTGTTTGCAATTATGGAGTAGTTTAGCTTGAGTCAGTCGAGCTCTACTTTTGCTATAAAATGTTTCCTGGCAGATTGTTTACATGTTATTCAATTTTGCCAAGGTCGTTGTAGTTGATCCATGCACCCTATGATGTTGTTCTTGCCATGTATAGCTTCTATGCCATGTCTTCGTGATGGATGTATGCTTAGTTTATCATGTATTGCTCTGAGGTGAGTGGTTCAAGCTCACCAACATGCCTACTTGTTATCTGTTTATGCCATGCTCCAGTTTTGCACTAAGTCTGAATCTGTTTATGTTTTTGCTATATTCACATGCTTTCAACTGTATTTTCTGATCCTTTTTGGCTTATGGTAAGTAAGGGACTTTTGTTATATGCTTTGAGTATATTCATGCCATGCTCTAGTTTGACATGATAGCTTGCTGTAACATGCTGTTTGATAGCTCTAAACATTGCAACCTGATGTTATTTCTGCCATGTCCTGTGAATTCTGCTAAGTCTGTGAACCTGTTATTATATGCAATCTTGCCATGTCTTTTTTGAGCATGTTCTACTGATTTCTGGAGATAGCTCAGTGTTCATGTTTTGTTATGCTTTACCTGTACATCATGCCCATGCCTTTTGTTTTGTTGTTGAGGTCCTGTAGCTTGTTGTTTTGATGCGTGCAATATGCATACTTGCTGTTATGGACAGATTGTTGCTATGACTTGTATAGAGTGTATGTGTTGCACCGTTGCTCCGTTTTGAGTGTGCTCTATATGTAACTTGCTTGTTTTTGCATGTAGTTTCATATTATCATGTTGCATCCTTGTGTTGAGGTGTTTGCTTGATGTTTGTATGCATTTTGCATCAATGCCATGCTTAGCTTGTTTTGCTCATATCTTCTAGACCGTAGCTCCGAATCTAATGAACTTTATATGTAACTTGACCAGAATTTCGTGTAGATCATCGTGGTGAATCTTAACTTGCTGTTTAACAACTTGAACATAAGGTTTATTCAGATCTGGACCAGGTTCGTAATTTGCATATGAGGACTTACCGAGTTGTTCTATGTTGTTCCGGCCTCATTTAAACTTGCTTTGATGTGTTGCTCTTGTTTGCATCATCTCTTGCCATGAGTAGCTTCATCTAGATTTGTCATGCATCATGGTTGTTGTGCATCATGTATTGTTCATGTGTGGTGTGTTTACTATGTTGTGTGCTTCTTCTTGTTAGTTCCTGTTTCGTTGCGATCGTGAGGATTCGTTCGTCTACGCTTGGTTAAATCTTCGTGGCTTCATCTTCTTCATGGACTCGTTCTTCTTCCTAGCGGGAGTTCAGGCAAGATGACCGCTACCTTGGATCTCACTACTATCATTGCTATGCTAGTTGCTTCGTTCTATCGCTATGCTTTGCGCTACCTATTACACATTTATCAAGCCATCCCACATTGCCATGTCACCTCTAACCTTTTGCACCCTTCCTAGCAAACCGTTGTTTGGCTATGTTACCGCTTTGCTCAGCCCCTCTTATAGCGTTGCTAGTTGCGGTGAAGATGAAGTTTGTTCCTTGTTGGAACATCGGCGATTTTGTTCCTTGTTGGAACATGTTTACTTGTTGGGATATCACAATATATCTTATTTAATTAATGCATCTATATACTTGGTAAAGGGTGGAAGGCTCGGCCTTATGCACAGTGTTTTGTTCCACTCTTGCCGCTTCTAGTTTCCGTCATATCGGTATTATGTTCCTAGATTTTGCGTCCCTAACGCGGTCGGGTGATTTATGGGACCCCTTGACAGTTCGCTTTGAATAAGACTTTTCCAAAGAAGGCCCAACATTGGTTTTACCATTTGCCACACCTATCACCTTTTTCCCTTGGGTTTCGGAGCCCAAGGGTCATCTTTTATTTTAGCCCCCCGGGCCGATTGCTTCTCTAAGTGCTGGCCGAACCGAGTAGATCATGGGCCCCTCGTGGCAACTCGAGGTTTGGTTTTACTCGTAGGATGTCTCATCCGGTGTTGCCACTGAGAACGAGATATGTGCAGCTCCTATCGGGATTGTCACGGCGCATCGAGGCTGACACTTTGGTCTAGTTTTATTGCTTTGTCGAAATGTCTTGTAGCCGGATTCCGAGACTGATCGGGTCTTCCGGGAGAAGGAATATCCTTCGTTGATCGCGAGAGCTTATCATGGGCTAAGTTGGGACACCCCTGCAGGGTTTGAACTTTCAAAGCCGTGCCCAGCGGTTATGTGGCAGATGGGAATTTGTTAATGTCCGGTTGTAGAAAACCCAAAGTTGATCTTAATTAAAATACACCAACCGTAGCGTAACCGTGAGTGTCTCTTTTCGGGTTGATCGAGAGGAGAACACGGTTTCGGGTTATGTTTGGCGTAAGTAGGAGTTCGGGATCACTTCTTGATCATTACTAGTTGACGACCGTTCCTTTTGTTTCTCTTCTCGCTCTCATTTGCGTTGGTTAGCCACCATATATGCTTAGTCGCTGCTGCAACCTCACCACTTGACCCCTTCCTTTCCCATTAAGCTTTGCTAGTCTTGATACCCATGGTAATGGGATTGCTGAGTCCTCGTGGCTCACAGATTACTACACCACCAGTTGCAGGTACAGGTTTGCGATGTTCATGAAGTGAGAGCGATGTTTGCTTGTATTGGAGTTCTTCTTCTGCTTCTTCTTCGATCAGGGGATAGGTTCCAGGTCGGCAGTCGTTTGAGCTTCTGTTTATGTTTTATCCGTAGTCGGATGTTGATCTTGTATATGATGTTGATGTATTCTTGTGGCATTTGTGCCTTATGTATGTATCCCTACCTATTATGTAATGTTGATGTAATGATATCCACCTTGCAAAAGCGTTTCAATATGCGGGTCTATCCTTGGTGGGACCTTCGAGTTCCTTTTGGATAGGGTCGCATATTGGGCGTGACAAGTTGGTATCAGAGCCTCGACCGACCCTAGGAGCCCCCTTGATTGATCGTGTAGTTTGGCCGTTGTTGAGTCTAGAAGAAATTTTTTTCGGAGTCTAGTTATATCGGAGAGTAGGAATCCTTTTTACTCCTCAGTCCCTTCGTCGCTCTGGTAAGGAATCTTGATGTAGGTGTTTTGAATTACTCCTCTTCCCCTTCAAAATTTCCTTTAGGATCACGCAGTTGGTTTTCCGTTAGTTGTTCCTCAGCTCTTTTCATCCGGTGCATTTCTCGTCAAGTTGACTCGAGCCTCTTCATCTTTGAGTTCAATCCTCAGCTCTTTTCGATCGATGTTGTTTCCCTGTCCGAAGTTGTCCTTGTTTTTCACACCCGCCCTCCCTTCTTCCTCTCGGAACCGGAGTCCGTAATCGAGTATCCATCCTACTCGTGTGAAGTCTTTGCTTTTCTTTCCTCAATGATTTCAACCGGTGTTTTCTCTTCAAGATATTCGTCGGTTTCCCCTTACAAGTTGCTTTTGTTTTTCCCGCCCTCCCACCCCTCTTCTTCCCGGAGTTTGAGTCTGTTTCGACCATCAATTTCATTTGTGTGGAGCCTCTTCAGTATTCCCTCAATTATTTCAACCGGTGAGTTCTCGTCTTGTTCGTCATTCTTCATCTCTTTCTTTTCCGGCGGATTCAATTCAAGTTTTTTTTGGGTTAATCATATTCTTTTCCTCGGCTCAAATGTTTTCCCCTTGCTCGTTCGCCTCTCGCCAGTTTACCATTCCGGAGTTCCGAAGACATCTCAGAGATTAAATGCGTGTTCCAATTAATTCGAGGTTGTCACCTCGACCAAATATTTCAGTTCTTCCGGTGCATCATCTATCTGCTCAACATCTCTTTCCAACGATGTTTTCTTTTCAAGGGCCCTAACCCACGTGTCTTTTCGTGATCTCACACGACTCTTCTAATTATTCCGGAGTTATTCTCAAGTTCTTTTTGAAGTTTGACGTAAGAATGAATTTCATCAGTCAGATGCTTTTTCAAGATCGATTTCAAATCATTTCATTGTTGACTCAACCTCTTTGCTTTTCATTCTACCGGAGTACCTCAGTTATTTTGGTGGTGTTTCTCGTCGTCATTTGAAGACCGAAGAAGAGTTCCTTCTAAATCTTGTCCGTTCTCCCGGAGGTTCATGATGCTAGTTCGATGTTATCCTATCAATTTGTTTCCGGTTGTGCAATTCTTTTCATCAATCCGGAGTATTTCAGGAGTTGTTTTCCGTCTCGATCATCCGGAGGTCATCTTTTCGGAATATTTCTTCGTTCTAAGTTTTCAGATTCATTCTTTCAATTATTCTATATCCGTGCCCCTTCGTTCGTCTCAATATTCTTCCGGTGCTTCGTTCAAGTATTCTTCAACCAGTTCGCGATCGGTCGTTATCTTGTCTTTTTATTCCTCAAGTATCTTTGTGCTTTTCTAATTCTTCCCGGTGATTCATTCTCTTTCATCAGTCATTTCCGAATTCTAACGGTGGTTCCTTCAGATTCTTTTTCCTTGATTATCATTTTTAATCCATTCGTTCTTCCAAATCCTACCGGTGGTTCATGAAGACTTTCTCAAGTTTTGTGCTATGTTTCCCCTTAATCCTTTTTCAAGAAGAATAAGCAAGATGCGAAATCCATTGTTGGTCATCAATTTAATTTGATGAAGGATAAGCATACAATAAATCTTATTCTTATTTCCTCAAAGTGATTAATCTTTTCCTTCGGAGTTTGTTCTTGATGAATAAATTCTAGTTCCAAGTCTTTTCATCTTTTCTTTTCCGGAGTTCAATTATTTCCCTCGTCCATCTCGTCGGAACCGCCATCTAAATCATCGCAAGGCTTTAGTCTTATTCTTTCCTCCTTCATTCTAGCTCATCATCCTTTTGTTACCGGAGTTCTTCACGGTGGTTCTTCAGGATTTAAGTCATTCTTCAAGAGTTCATCAAGATTTTGTTGGTGGAGTTCAAGTATTTTTTTTTCTTCTCGCATCTCGAAGTGCAATTAATTCTCCGTATTCTTTTGAAGTGGAGTTTTGCATTTCTTCGTTCTTCCCAGCTATTCTATCATTTCCGTTTGTGGTGGGTTATCACCTCATAATTTCTGAGATGTTATCTATAAGTCCACAACAAGCTTATTCTTTCGTTGTTGATTTTCTCAACAACTCCATTCAGTCATTCTAAATTCCTTTCATTCAATTCTCCTTTAATTTTTTTTTCCGGAGGTTTTGGGTCATGTCTTCATCAAGTATCGTTACATCCTCTCAAGTTCAGACTCTATTCCTTCCATGTTTCAGCCGGAGTGCTACCTAAATCCTTTCAGTCTTATTCGTTTCTTTTCTCATTCTAACCACCCCGGTTAGAACGATTTGTTTCATAGTCTATCTGATTCCGTGAGCCTTCGATTCTTTTCATTCTCGTCGTTCCTCTCTTCTTCTCGTGTGCTCTCGATTCTTTGCTTCTTCTATTGAGTTCGTGTTTCACCTCATCCCTTTTCCTCTCTCGTCTCGGTCCTAAGATCTCGGCCGAGATCTCTTGTTAGTGGAGGAGTGTTGTAACGCCCGGATCCGATGCGCCTGTGTGTCTCGCCAGCTTATTCATTGGCCCTTGCCATGTCATTTGCTTGCGTGTTGCACTTTGCCATGTCATCATCTGCATTTTATATCATGTCATCATGTGCATTTCATTTTGCATACGTATTCGTCTCATGCATCCGAGCATTTTCCCCGTTGTCCGTTTTGCAATCCGGCACTCCTATGTCTCCCGGCGCCCCCTTTTACCTCTTTTTCGTGTGCATGTGTCAAACGTTCTCGGAATGCCCCGAGGTTTGTCAAGCGGCCTTGGTATAGCACCGGTAGACCGCCTGTCAATTTTCGTGCCATTTGGAGGTCGTTTGATACTCCAACGGTTAACCTGCAACGTAAAGCCCTCTTTTGTTTGCAGCCCAACACCCCTTTCAAAGTGGCCCAAAACCCATCTAACTCCCCTCCATGCTCTCGGTCGTTCGATCACGATCGTGTGGGCGAAAACCGCACCTCATTTGGACTCTCCTAACTCCCTCTACCTATAAAACTAGATCCCCCTCGAAAAATCGCGGATGAAACCACCCCTAACCCTAGATCCCTCCTCACTCTCATGGCCGGACATGTCCGCCACGGACGAAAACCCACGCCGCTCGGCCAGCCCGGCCTCGCCACGTGGCCCCTCCGCCTCCTCCCCATGACCCACGGCCATCGAACCATTCGGCCCGTCCGCCGTCGCCGTCTTGGCACGCCGCCCGCCGCCGCGGCCGGAAGCCTTGCCGCCGCCTTTCACTCCGTCTTGCCCCGACCCACTTCGCCGCCGAGGCGGCCGCCTCCGCTTGCCAGCGTCTCTCCTCCTCACCCATCCGGCGCCGCCTTCACGCCCTCGGCGGAGCTCGCCCGGAGTCTGAGCTCACGCGGCCCCTCGCCGCCGCTGCCCTGGCGCCTCCGGCCCGACTTCCCGCCGTCTGGTCCCGGCCCCGGATCCGCCGAGCTCCGACGCCCGGATCCGCCCGCCTCCGGCGTCCCCTCCTCTCCGCATTATCTCCGGCGAGATCCCGTCGTGCATCGTAATCCGTGCGGCCGGAGGTTGACTTTTCCCCTTCCCCGAATTGCCGTCCCTGAGATTTGTCATTTTCATGCATTGTCATCATGTCATAACTCTGTCATCGTTGCTCCGTTTTGCGCGTGTAATATATCAGAATGTTCGCCTCGATGAGTAGATCATTTCATTCCATTGCATCATTTTCATTTGAGTTCATCTTGATGCCCGAAATGCTGTTAGAAGAGGGCTATGTGATGTTAGTTTCTGTTTCTTAACAGAACATGCAGTTTTGTCATTTTTGCCATGATTGATGTGTGCATCCTATGAACTTGAGTCCTACATGTGTTTTGTAATATGCCATGCCATATTTCCAGGGGTGTATGCCATTTATTCTTGTGATCTCTGTGGTGACTAGCACAAGCATGCAAACTAGGCTTCCTGATGTTGCTGATTTCAGCTCTGTTTTGCTGATTTTTGATGCCATGTTAACTTGATGCTACAGAGAGTTCCATGCTTATTTTGAGATACTTCACTAAGGATGTTTTGTTCTACATGTCTTGCTCTATCCATCCGTGCCCTTTTTTGCAATTATGGAGTAGTTTAGCTTGAGTCAATCGAGCTCTACTTTTGCTATAAAATGTTTCCTGGCAGATTGTTTACATGTTATTCAATTTTGCCAAGGTCGTTGTAGTTGATCCATGCACCCTATGATGTTGTTCTTGCCATGTATAGATTCTATGCCATGTCTTCGTGATGGATGTATGATTATTTTATCATGTATTGCTCTGCGGTGAGTGGTTCAAGCTCACCAACATGCCTACTTGTTATCTGTTTATGCCATGCTCCAGTTTTGCACTAAGTCTGAATCTGTTTATGTTTTTGCTATATTCACATGCTTTCAACTGTATTTTCTGATCCTTTTTGGCTTATGGTCATTAAGGGATTTTTGTTTTATGCTTTGAGTAGATTCATGCCATGCTCTAGTTTGACATGATAGCTTGCTGTAACATGCTGTTTGATAGCTCTAAACATTGCAACCTGATGTTATTTCTGCCTTGTCCTGTGAATTCTGCCAAGTCTGTGAACCTGTTATTATATGCAATCTTGCCATGTCTTTTTGAGCATGTTCTATTGATTTCTGGAGATAGCTCAGTGTTCATGTTTTGTTATGCTTTACCTGTACATCATGCCCATGCCTTTTGTTTTGTTGTTGAGGTCCTGTAGCTTGTTGTTTTGATGTGTGCAATATGCATACTTGCTGTTATGGACAGATTGTTGCTATGACTTGTATAGAGTGTATGTGTTGCACCGTTGCTCCGTTTTGAGTGTGCTCTATATGAAACTTGCTTGTTTTTGCATGTAGTTTCATATTATCATGTTGCATCCTTGTGTTGAGGTGTTTGCTTGATGTTTGTATGCATTTTGCATCAATGCCATGCTTAGCTTGTTTTGCTCATATCTTCTAGACCGTAGTCTCGAATCTAATGAACTTTATATGTAACTTGACCAGAATTTCGTGTAGATCATCGTGGTGAATCTTAACTTGCTGTTTAACAACTTGAACATAAGGTTTATTCAGATCTGGACCAATTTCGAAATTTGCATATGAGGACTTACCGGAGTTGTTCTATGTTGTTCCCGGCCTCATTTAAACTTGCTTTGATGTGTTGCTCTTGTTTGCATCATCTCTTGCCATGAGTAGCTTCATCTAGATTTGTCATGCATCATGGTTGTTGTGCATCATGTATTGTTCATGTGTGGTGTGTTTACTATGTTGTGTGCTTCTTCTTGTTAGTTCCTGTTTACGTTGCGATCGTGAGGATTCGTTCGCTCTACGCTTGGTCTGCCTTCGTGGCTTCATCTTCTTCATGGACTCGTTTCTTCTTCCTAGCGGGAGTTCAGGCAAGATGACCGCTACCTTGGATCTCACTACTATCATTGCTATGCTAGTTGCTTCGTTTCTATCGCTATGTCAAGGCTACCTATTACCTGTTTATCAAGCCATCCCACATTGCCATGTCACCTCTAACCTTTTGCACCCTTCCTAGCAAACCGTTGTTTGGCTATGTTACCGCTTTGCTCAGCCCCTCTTATAGCGTTGCTAGTTGCAGGTGAAGATGAAGTTTGTTCCTTGTTGGAACACGGCGATTTTGTTCCTTGTTGGAACATGTTTACTTGTTGGGATATCACAATATATCTTATTTAATTAATGCATCTATATACTTGGTAAAGGGTGGAAGGCTCGGCCTTATGCCCAGTGTTTTGTTCCACTCTTGCCGCCCTAGTTTCCGTCATATCGGTATTATGTTCCTAGATTTTGCGTCCCTAACGCTGTCGGGTGATTTATGGGACCCCCTTGACGGTTCGCTTTGAATAAGACTTTTCCAAAGAAGGCCCAACATTGGTTTTACCATTTGCCACACCTATCACCTTTTTCCCTTGGGTTTAAAGCCCAAGGGTCATCTTTATTTTAGCCCCCGGGCGTTGCTTCTCTAAGTCTTTGGCCTGAACCGAGTAGATCATGGGGCCCCTCGTGGCAACTCTCGAGGTTTGGTTTTACTCAGAGGATGTCTCATCCGGTGTTGCCCTCGAGAACGAGATATGTGCAGCTCCTATCGGGATTGTTTACAAGATCGGGCGGCTTTTGGCTGGTCTAGTTTTATTGCTGTCGAAATGTCTTGTAGCCGGATTCCGAGACCGATCGGGTCTTCCGGGGAGAAGGAATATCCTTCGTTGATCGCGAGAGCTTATCATGGGCTAAGTTGGGACACCCCTGCAGGTTTGAACTTTCAAAGCCGTGCCAGCGGTTATGTGGCGGATGGGAATTTGTTAATGTCCGTTGTAGAAAACCCGTTTGATCTTAATTAAAATACACCAACCGGTAATGCGTAACCATGAGTGTCTCTTTTCGGGTTGATCGAGAGGAGAACACGGTTTTACGGGTTATGTTTGACGTAAGTAGGAGTTCGTGATCACTTCTTGATCATTACTAGTTGACGACCGTTCCTTTGTTTCTCTTCTCGCTCTCATTTGCGTTGGTTAGCCACCATATATGCTTAGTCGCTGCTGCAACCTCACCACTTGACCCCTTCCTTTTCCATTAAGCTTTGCTAGTCTTGATACCCATGGTAATGGGATTCTTGAGTCCTCGTGGCTCATGATTACTACACCACCAGTTGCAGGTACAGGTTTGCGATGTTCATGAAGTGAGAGCGATGTTTGCTTGTATTGGAGTTCTTCTTCGCTTCTTCTTCGATCGTGGGATAGGTTCCAGTCGGCAGCTGGGCTAGCAGTGGTGGATGTCGTTTGAGCTTCGCTTATGTTTTATCCATAGTCTGGACATGTTGATCTTGTATATGATGTTGATGTATTCTTGTGGCATTTGTGCCTTATGTATGTATCCCTACCTATTATGTAATGTTGATGTAATGATATCCACCTTGCAAAAGCGTTTCAATATGCGGGTCTATCCTTGGTGGGACCTTCGAGTTCCTTTTGGATAGGGTCGCATATTGGGCGTGACATTTCTTCAAACTAGTGACTTGGGCCTTGAGCTCTTTATTTTCCTCTACAAGGTTAGTATTAATAAAAGAACTAGAGGAAGTAGAAGCTTCATTGTTAGAGCAACAAGGCATGGTGAGCAATTCATTACAAGATGTACCAATATCATGTAGAGAGGAATTGCAAGGACTAGCACATGACAATAAGGCATTTTAGTAGAAGATGTGCTAATATCCACATGAGACTCACATGATTTTACCTTGGTGACCATGGCCTCATGAGCTAATCTCTTAACTCATCATGAGAGATTAGAAGATCCTCATGAGTGACCTGAGAGCTTTTATGACTTTCTCCCAATTTCCCATAGTTGCTATTTAGCAAATCAAGTTGAGTCCTTAGCTCAACATTTTCTTTTAATATTGATGCTTCACACAAGATAGAGTTAGTAGCACAAGCATCATTATCAATATGAGAGTAGCATGTACAAGCCATAGACTCAAGATGAGTAGCTTGAAGTTCCTCAAGAGACTTAGAGTGTTTGGTGAGCTCTACTTTGACCTTCTTGTAGTCAAGGTCAAGGTGCTCAAAATCCTCTTTAAGTTTACAATGAGTAACTTCAATCTCTTCTTTTAAAGACCTCAAGTCACTAAGACATTGATGAGCCATAGCAAGTTCGTGTTCAAGTTGTTCACTTTTTGCTTGCTCGTAAAGAAATAAGTCGTTACGCTTTTTGAAAGCAAGCAAGAACATCTTGGAGCCTTTTATAAGTGTTCTTTTTAGCTATCCGAAGAGTTTTCCCAATCTCATAGAGATTTTGAGTCAAGACGTCATCATCTTCCTCATTACAACTATCATCATTATCACTAAGAGAAGATGATACCTCATCATTACCTCTTGCCATGAGGCACATGTGAACAAAAGGGGTGGTTGATGATTCTTTTGGAGAAGAGGGTTCTTCATCAATCAAGCATGCCTCATCTTTCTTGATTTCCTCTACATGGTTAGTCATAGAACAACTAGAGGAAGCCAAAACATTTATATAATGGCAACATGGGAGATCAAGCATATCATCACAAATGAGCTTAACACCATCATTACAGGATATTTCTTCACTCACCATATCATTACCTTGTGGTATGCCACATGTTGGTGAAGTGAAAGATGTTGAGGTATGCAAGTAATCGGAGGTGGAAGCAATAGAAAGCTCTTCATGATTTAAAAATGTGGAGAACTCCTCCATTAACTCCCCCAAAAGAATATTGTCTTCATGAAGATTGGACCCACCATATATATCTTCAATTTTGGTCCAAGCATCATGAGCCAACGAACAAGACGAGATTGACTTGAACACCTCGAAGGTTATAGCTTGGTGAATGATACTTAAAGCTTCACTATCAAGATGCATATCACCAAGTGACGGAGATTGTCCATCCTTTAGATTTGAATTCCCTACAACCACAATCCAAGAAAGCATTTGGACCCATGGTCCCAAAATGACAAAGCATGTGTAATCTCCACATAATGTAATTTGTGCCATTAAAACAAAATGTGTCATCGCACTAGTTCACTAGTCGACATCGTTACTCTCTGAAGTGTTAAGCCTAATAAGGAGAGACCTTGGTCTCGATACCAATTGAAAGGACCCACGATGTCGCCTAGAGGGGGTCGAATAGGCGTTTTAAAATCTTTTACGGATTTGGCTATATCCAAATGCGGAAATAAACTAAGCAGATACTTTTCAAGCACAAATCCTAAATATACTAGGCTCACTAAGTGCACCAACAACTTAGCATAAACAAGATGAGAACAACGAGGATATGAGTAAGCACAAGTAAGTCACACAAACTTACTCAAAGGTATATCACGAGGTATGGAAATGAATAATACACACAACCACAAGTAAGCAATACAAGCTTACACAAATTGTATCACAATATATGGAATTGAATGATACAAGCAAACTCAAGTAAGTTACACAAACTTACTTGAGCAATATCACAATATATGGAAGTTTATAACACAAGTTAGCAATTCACACTAATCACAATGTATGTCAATAGTAGCAAGTATGAATTGTGGAATATGAAGTGTAGGCCTAAATAATCTCTACAAGGAAATGGCCAACACAATATAATCAACCACCACAATATAATGAGGACAACAAGATATAGTGAATGCACGGTAAAATGACCAAAGTAAACCACAAGTAAGGAGTTAGGGTTAGGGATAACCAAAGTCACGGAGACGAGGATGTATCCGATGTTCACTTCCTTGGAGGGAAGCTAGTCACCGTTAGAGAGGTGGATCTTACCACGAAGGCACACCAACGCCACGAAGGCTCACCCTATTCTCCTTGAGATATCACCACGAAGGCGCATTCTCAACCACTAGTGGTAGACCTTGAGGCGGCCTCCAAACCTTCACAAACTTTCCGGGACAAATCACAAGTTGATTCCTCACCGGAGCACTCCTACCGCCTACGAGTCTCCAACCTCCAAGAGTAACAAGAACAAAGGGTAAATGCTCAAGACTTGCTCAAATCACGAATTCCTTTGGTCAAGAGAGGGAGAGGGAGTGGATCTATCACTTGATTGGAAAATCTCTCAAGAACTCTCACGAATCTCTCCGGGATCTAAGATTTGGTGTAGGAGAAGTGAGAGGGAGCCTTTTGTGTTCTAGGGTTCATATGAATGTGTTGCTCAACCTTCTCCCGGGTGGAAGAAGGTTATATATAGTGGTAGTGCAAATATGGCCGTTGGAGTGTAAGTGGCTGTGTCGGGCGGACATCCGGCTGGGGCCGGACATCCGGACGCTGTGTGAAGTGTGCACACATGTACGCAGAAAAGCAGGTTACAGGTCGGACATCTGGCAAGCTTGGACATCTGGCCAAACTTGGGGCCCCGGACATCTGGCCCAAGTTGCGGACATCCGGAGGACACAACCAGCATTTCAACACAGTTCTCGACATCTACGGTCGGATTTCCGGGCCAAGTCCCGGATATCCGGCCAACACAAAACTGCAGGCGCCCCAAAAGTAAAACATCCATAACTTTCTCATCCGGACTCGATTTTGATGATATTGGGCCTCGTTTTGAAGCTATGAAAAGCTCCAGGTCCTCACATAGATAACCACCCAAGATAAACCAAAATGGAGGATGCAAAGCATGCAAAGGTAAGATCATATATTTTGGGAACCTAGTTGGCTATGGATTTATTTGGTATATAGGATATGAGTGGAATTGTGTTGGATAGGAGTGAAATATGCCTATGTTGGAATATGATGTGAGGAAGTAGAAATAGAAGATGTTGACTTGAGCAAATCTAGCACTAACCCCTTTGATCCCCTCTTAATAGTGCGGATCCCTATAACTCAAGCAACATAAAAGAGCTATACTACATAGCTATCGAGAACCATTCTTGAGTGTATATTTTTCTTCGGTGGTCATCTCTCCACAACACTAACGCCAAAGGAACTAATACCTTTGACTCAAGCCTTTAACTTGAGCTTGATGTTTATGTTTCTTCTTGTCTCAAGTTGAAGACAAGACATTGGTGAAGTCTTCAAGTAGCTCCCACATATGGGAGTCCTTGCTTTGTATTCATCTTCACTTGCCCATCATGTGATCATCCACAAGCTTCAAGCATGTAATCCCTCGGGATGGTTATCTTGAACTTGCCCTTATCAACCATGATCACCAACACTTGATGTTATCCTCTCATAGACACTTGAAATATCTCTCTCTCGATGCGAGCCCATGATAATCACCTAACCCTCGAAAACATAGACAACACATAGTATGGGTTAGTACACAGATTGCAATTGATAATTTCTTATCATACCACAAGATCTTATGTGGTGCATCATTTGCTTGCTCGTGTGTTGACCATTTAGAGTTCAATCTCCGAGCTTCAACTTGGTCAACCGATATCTCTACTCCATGCTTAATCTTGACGTCATGAAGGATATATTGAATTCTTCACTTGAATAGCTTGCTCAATCATGTCTCAACACATGAGTCCATTATGATCATATCTTTGAGCAACTCCTAGAATTCATCATTCGAATCATCCTTTTTAAGATCTTGAGCCATTATGGCTCAAACCATAGCTCTAAGCATGGCAACCCTTAAGATACTCCAATGAACTCCATTTTGATCATCTCGATGTACTTGTTGCTTCAAAGGAGTTTTCTTCCATTATTCTTCAATCATTTTCCAATGGGACTAATCTTCAAATGTATATCTCAATGCAAACATTAGTCCATAAGGATTGTCATTAATTAATTACCAAAACCACACATGGGGACTACATGTACTTTCAATCCATTCCGTTAGCCTAGCACTTGATCGTTTAGTTTATTTGCTATTGCTTTCTTCATGACTTATACATGTTCCTATGACTATGTGATTATGCAACTCCGAATCTGGGAGGAACACTTAGTGTGCTACCAAATGTCACAACATAAGCGGGTGATTTTAATGGTGCTCTTCTGGTGTATCCGATGGTACTTGTTGAGTTGGCATAGATTGAGATTAGGTTTTGTCTCTCCGATTGTCGGAGAGGTATCTTTGGGCCCTCTCGGTAATGCACATCACTATAAGCCTTGCAAGCAATGTAACTAAAAAGTTAGTTGCGGGATGATGCATTACTTGAACGGAAAGCAAAAGAGACTTGCTTGCAGTAACGAGATTGAACTAGGTATTGAGATACCGACGATTGAATCTCTAAAAGTAAACATACCGATGACAAAGGGAACAACGTATGTGGTTATGCGGTTTGACCAATAAAGATCTTCATAAAATATGTGGGAGCCAAAGATGAACATCCGTGTTTTGCTATTGGTTATTGACCGAGACGTGTCCGGTCATGTCTACACAGTTCTCGAACTCGTAGGGTCCGCACGCTTAACGTTCGGTGACGGTCGGTATTATGAGTTTATGTGTTTTGATGTACCGAAGGTAGTTCAGAGTCCCGGATATGATCACGGACATGACGAGGAATCTCGAAATGGTTGAGACATAAAGATCAATATATTGGATGACTATGTTTGGACATCGGAATGGTTCCGGGTGAGTTCGGGCATTTATCGGAGTACCGGGGGATTACCAGAACCCCCCGGGGAGTATATGGGCCTTAATGGGCCTTAGTGGCAGAGAAGAGAAGGCAGCCTAGGAGGGGGCGCCCCCCAAGACCAATCCGAATTGGGTGAGGGGGCCGGCCCCCCCTTTCCTTTCTCCTTCGCCCTCTTCCTTCTATTCCTAGTGAGACTAGGAAAGGGGGAGTCCTACTCCCACTAGGAGGAGGACTCCTCCCCCCTTGGCGCGCCTAGAGAGGCCATCCGGCCTCCCCTCTCCCTCCTTTATATACGGGGGAGGGGGCACCCCATAGACACACAAGTTGGAATTGTCTTAGCCGTGTGCAGTGCCCCCCTCCACCATAATCCACCTCGGTCATATCGTTGCAGTACTTAGGCGAAGCCCTGCGCCGGTAACTTCATCATCACCGTCATCACGCCGTCGTGCTGACGAAGCTCTCCCTCGACACTCAGCTGGATCCAGAGTTCGTGGGACGTCATCGAGTTGAACGTGTGCATATCGCGGAGGTGCTGTACTTTCGGTACGAGGATCAGTCGGATCGTGAAGACGTACAACTACATCAACCACGTTTTCATAACGCTTCCGATTTCGGTCTACGAGGGTACGTCGACAACACTCTCCCCTCTCGTTGCTATGCATCAACTAGATTGATCTTGCGTAGCGTAGGATTTTTTGATATTCTTTGCGTTCCTCATCGTGGCATCGAGCCATGTATATGCGTAGATGTTATATGCAAGAGTAGAACACAAAGAGTTGTGGGCGATAATAGTCATACTGCTTACCAGCATGTCATATTTTGATTCGGCGGTATTGTTAGATGAAGCGGCCCAACCGACATTACGCGTACGCTTACGCGAGACTGGTTCTACCGACGTGCTTCACACACAGGTGGCTGGCGGGTGTCAGTTTCTCCAACTTTAGTTGAATCAAGTGTGATTACGCCCGGTCCTTGTTGAAGGTTAAAACATCACACTTGACGAAAAATCGTTGTGGTTTTGATGCGTAGGTAAGAACGGTTCTTGCTAAACCCGTAGCAGCCACATAAAATTTGCAACAACAAGTAGATGACGTCTAACTTGTTTTTGCAGGGTATGCTGTGATGTGATATGGTCAAGACGTGATGATATATAAATTGTTGTATGAGATGATCATGTTTTGTAACAGTTATCGGCAACTGGCAGGAGCCTTATGATTGTCGTTTTATTGTATGAAATGCAATCGCCATGTAATTTCTTTACTTTATCACTAAGCAGTAGCAATTGTCGTGATAGCAATAGTTAGCGAGACGACAACGATGCTTCGATGGAGATCAATGTGTCAAGCCGGTGAAGATGGTGATCATGACGGTGCTTTGGAGATGGAGATCAAAGGCACAAGATGATGATGGCCATATCATATCACTTATATTGATTGCTTGTGATGTTTATCCTTTATGCATCTTATTTTGCTTAGTTCAGCGATAGCATTATAAGATGATCTCTCACTAAATTTTAAGGTACAAGTGTTCTCCCTGAGTATGCATCGTTGGGAAAGTTCGTCGTGCCGAGACACCACGTGATGATCGGGTGTGATAAGCTCTATGTTCACATACAACGGGTGCAAGCTAGTTTTGCACACGCAGAATACTCCTAAGTTAAACTTGGACGCAGCCTAGCATATGCTGGTATGGCCTCGGAACACTGAGACCGAAAGGTCGAGCGTGAATCATATAGTAGATATGATCAACATAGTGATGTTCACCATTGAAAACTACTCCATCTCACGTGATCATCGTACATGGTTTAGTTGATATGGATCATGTGATCACTTAGATGATTAGAGGGATGTCTATCTAAGTGGAAGTTCTTAAGTAATGCGATTAATTGAACTTTAATTTATCATGAACTTAGTCTTGGTAGTATTTGCATAACTATGTTGTAGATCAATAGCTCGTGGTGTAGCTCCCCGTTTATTTTTGATATGTTCCTAGAGAAAAACTATGTTGAAAGATGATAGTAGCAATGATGCGGACTAGGTCCGTGATCTGAGGATTATCCTCATTGCTGCACAGAAGAATTATGTCCTTGATGCACCGCTAGGTGTCAGACCTATTGCAAGAGCAGATGCAGACGTTATGAACGTTAGGCAAGCTCGGTATAATAACTACTTGATAGTTTAGTGCGCCATGCTTTACGGCTTAGAACCGGGACTTCAAAAACATTTTTAACGCCACGGAGCATATAAGATGTTCCAAGAGCTGAAATTGGTATTTCAGACTCATGCCCGAGTCGAGAGGTATGAGACCTCTGACAAGTACGTTGCCTACAAGATGGAGGGGAATAGCTCAACCAGTGAGCATGTGCTCAGATTGTCTGAGTACTACAATCGCTTGAATCAAGTGGGAGTTAATCTTCCAGATAAAATAGTGATTGACAGAGTTCTCTAGTCACTATCACCAAGTTACTGAAACTTCGTGATGAACTATAATATGCAAGGGATGACAAAAACGATTCCCGAGCTCTTCGTGATGCTGAAATCAACGAAGGTAGAAATCAAGCAAAGCATCAAATGTTGATGGTTAACAAGACCAGTAGTTTCAAGTAAAGGGCAAGGGAAAGAAAGGGAACTTCAAGAAGAATGGCAATAAAGTTGTCACTCCCATGAAGAAGCCCAAAGCTAGACCCAAGCCTGAAATTGAGTGCTTCTACTGCAAAGGAAATGGTCACTGGAAGTGGAATTGCCCTAGATACTTGGCGGATAAGAAGGATGGCAAAGTGAACAAAGGTATATTTGATATACATGTTATTGAAGTATTTGATACTGGTTTAGTTGCTAAGAGTAGTAACTCGAAACGGGAGTTGCAAAATAAACTGAGACTAGTTAAGGGGGAGGTGATGATGTGAGTTGGAAGTGATTCCAAGGTTGATAAGATCACCATCGCACACTCCCTTTACCTTCGGGATTAGTCCTGAACCTAAAATAAATGTTATTTGGTGTTTTCCTTGAGCATAAATATGATTGGATCATGTTTATTGTAATACGTTATTCATTTAAGTCAAAGAATAGTTGTTGTTCTATTTACATGAATAAAACCTTCTATGGTCATACACTCAATATAAATGGTTTATTGAATCTCGATCGTAGTGATACACATATTCATAATATTGAAGCCAAAAGATGCAAAGTTAATAATGACAAAGGTAACTTATATGTGGCAATCACCGTTTAGGTCATATTGGTGTGAAGTGCATGAAGAAACTCCATGTTGATGGACTTTTTGGAATCACTTGATGCTTATGTAACCATGCCTCATGGGCAAGATGACTAAGACTCGTTTCTCCTGAACAATGGAGCGAAACAATGACTTATTGGAAATAATACATACTGATGTATGTGATCCGATAAGTGTTGAGGCTCGCGGCGGGTATCATTATTTTCTGACCTTCACAGATGATTTGAAGCAGATATGGGTATATCTACTTGATGAAACATAAGTTTGAAACATTTGAAAAGTTCAAAGAATTTCAGAGTGAAGTAGAAAATCATCGTAACAAGAAAATAAAGTCTCTACGATCCGATCGTGGAGGTGAATATTTGAGTTACGAGTTTGGTCTTCATTTAAAACAATGTGAAATAATTTCGCAGCTCACGCCACCTGGAACACCACAGTGTAATGGTGTGTCCAAACGTCATAACCGTACTTTATTAGATATGGTACGATCTATGATGTCTCTTACTGATTTACCACTGTCATTTTGGGTTATGCATTAGAGACATCTGCTTTCACGTTAAATAGGGCACCATCTAAATCCGTTGAGACGACACCGTGTGAACTGTGGTTTAGCAAGAAACCTAACCTATCGTTTCTTAAAGTTTGGGGTTGCGATGCTTATGTGAAAAAGTTTCATCCTGATAAAACCCAAATCGGAGAAGTGCGTCTTCATAGGATACCCAAAAGTAACTGTTGGGTACACCTTCTATCACAGATCTGAAGGCAAGATATTCGTTGCTAAGAATGGATCCTTTCTAGCGAAGGAGTTTCTCTCGAAAGAAGTGAGTGGGAGGAAAGTAGAACTTGATAAGGTAATTGTAACTTCTCTTGAATTGGAAAGTAGTTCATCACAGAAATTAGTTCCAGTGATTCCTACACCAATTAAGTGAGGAAGCAAATGATGATGATCATGAAACTTCAGATCAAGTTACTACCGAACCTCGTAGGTCAACCAGATTATGGTCCGAACCAGAGTGGTACGGTAATCCTTTCTGGGAGTCATGTTACTAGACCATGACGAACCTACAAACTATGAGGAAGCAATGATGAGCCCAGATTCCGTGAAATGGCTTGAGTCCATGAAATCTGAGATGGGATCCATGTACGAGAACAAAGTATGGACTTTGATTGACTTGCCCGATGATCGGCAAGCCATTGAGAATAAATGGATCTTCAAGAGGAAGACGGACGCTGATAGTAGTGTCACTATCTACAAAGCTCGAATTGTCGCAAAAAGTTTTCGACAAGTTCTAGGTGTTGACTACAATAAGATTTCCTCACTCGCAGCGATGCTTAAGTCTGTCTGAATCATGTTAGCAATTGCCACATTTTATGAAATCATGCAAATAAATGTCAAAACTGCATTCCTTAATGGACTTCTTAAATAAGAGTTGTATATGATACAACCAGAAGGTTTTGTCAATCCTAAAAGGCGCTAACAAAATATGCAAGCTCCAGCGATCCATCTATGGACTGGTGCAAGCATCTCGGAGTTGGAATATACGCGTTGATAAGTTGATCAAAGCATATAGTTTTATCTGAGACTTGCGGTGAAGCCTGTATTTACAAGAAAGTGAGTGGGAGCACTACAACCTTTCTGATAAGTATATGTGAATGACATATTGTTGAGCAGAAATGATGTAGAATTTTCTGGAAAGCATAAAAGAGTGTTTTAAAGGAGTTTTTCAAAGAAAGACCTCGGTGAAGCTGCTTACATATTGAGCATCAAGATCTATAGAGATAGATCAAGACGCTTGATAATTGTTTTCAATGAGTACATACCTTGACAAGTTTTGAAGTAGTTCAAAATGGAACAAATCAAAGAAGGAGTTCTTGCTTGTGTTGCAAGGTGTGAAGTTGAGTAAAGACACAAAACACGACTCACGACAGAAAATAGAAAGAGAATGAAAAGTCATTCCCTATGCCCTCACCATAGGTTCTATAAAGTATGCTATGCTGTGTACCAGACCTATTGTGTACCTCACCATGAGTTTGGAAAGAGGGTACAATAGGAATCCACGAGTGGATCACTGGACAGGTGTCAAAATTATCCTTAGTGGAATAAGGACATGTTTCTCGGTTATGGAGGTGACAAAAGGTTCGAGGTAAAGGGTTACGTCGATGCAAGCTTTGACACTAATCCAGATGATTCTAAGTCTCAATCTAGATACATATTGAAAGTGGGAGCAATTAGCTAGAGTAGCTCCGTGCAGAGCTTTGTAGACATAGAAAATTTGCAAAATACATGCGGCTCTGAATGTGGCAGACCCGTTGACTAAACTTCTCTCACAAAGCAAAACATGATCACTCTTTGGGTGTTAATCACATAGCAACGCAAACTAGATTATTGACTCTAGTAAACCCTTTGGGTATTAGTCACATGGAGATGTGAACTAATCACATAAAGATGTGAACTATTGGTGTTAAATCACATGACGATGTGAACTAGATTATTGACTCTAGTGCAAGTGGGAGATCAAGGAAATATGCCCTAGAGGCAATAATAAAGTTGTTATTTATATTTCCTTATATCATGATAAATGTTTATTATTCATGCTAGAATTGTATTAACCGGAAACTTATTACATGTGTGAATACATAGACAAACAGAGTGTCACTAGTATGCCTCTACTTGACTAGCTCGTTGAATCAAAGATGGTTAAGTTTCCTAGCCATAGACATGAGTTGTCATTTGATTAACGAGATCACATCATTAGAGAATGATGTGATTGACTTGACCCATTCCGTTAGCCTAGCACTTATCGTTTAGTTTATTTGCTATTGCTTTCTTCATGACTTATACATGTTCCTATGACTATGAGATTATGCAACTCCCGAATACCGGAGGAACCTTTAGTGTGCTACCAAATGTCACAACGTAACTGGGTGATTATAAAGGTGCTCTACAGGTGTCTCCAATGGTACTTGTTGAGTTGGCATAGATTGAGATTAGGATTTGTCACTCCGATTATCGGAGAGGTATCTCTGGGCCCTCTCGGTAATGCACATCACTATAAGCCTTGCAAGCAATGTAACTAAAAATTTAGTTGCGGGATGATGCATTATGGAACGAGTAAAGAGACTTTCCGGTAATGAGATTGAACTAGGTATTGAGATACCGACGGCCGAATCTCTGCAAGTAACATACCGATGACAAAGGAACAACGATGTTGTTATGCGGTTTGACCGATAAAGATCTTTTGTAGAATATGTGGGAGCCAATATGAACATCCGTGTTCCGCTTATTGGTTATTATTGAAGACATGTCTCTGGTCATGTCTACATAGTTCTCGAACCCGTAGGGTCCGCACGCTTAACGTTCGGTGACGATCAGTATTATGAGTTTATGTTTTTTGATGTACCGAAGGTAGTTCGGAGTCCCGGATATGATCACGGACATGATGAGGAGTCTCGAAATGGTCGAGACATAAATATTGATATATTGGATGGCTATGTTTGGACATCAGAATGGTTTCGGGTGAGTTCGGGCATTTACCGGAGTACCGGGGGATTACCGGAACCCCCGAGGAGTATATGGGCCTTAATGGGCCTTAGTGGGAGAGAAGAGAAGGCATCCTAGGAGGGGGCGCCCCCCAAGCCCAATCCGAATTGGGTGAGGGGGCCGGCCCCCCTTTCCTTTCTCCTCCCCCTCTTCCTTCTATTCCTAGTGGGACTGGGAAAGGGGGAGTCCTACTCCCACTAGAAGGAGGACTCCTCCCCTTGGCCGCCTAGAGAGGCCGTCCGCCTCCCTCTCCCTCCTTTATATATGGGGGAGGGGGGCACCCCATAAACACACAAGTTGACATTGTCTTAGCCGTGTGTAGTGCCCCCCTCCACCATAATCCACCTCGGTCATATCGTTGCAGTGCTTAGGCGAAGCCCTGCGCTGGTAACTTCATCATCACCGTCATCACACTATCGTGCTGACGAAGCTCTCCCTCGACACTCAGCTAGATCGAGAGTTCGTGGGACGTCACCAAGCTGAACGTATGCAGATCGTGGAGGTGCCGTACTTTCGGTAATAGGATCGGCCGGATCGTGAAGACGTACGACTACATCAACCGCGTTATCATAACGCTTCCGCTTTCGTTCTACGAGGGTATGTAGACAACACTCTCCCCTCTCATTGTTATGCATCACCTAGATGGATCTTGCGTGTGCGTAGGAATTTTTTTGAAATTACTGCGTTCCCCAACACGTAATACATCACCTCGTGACTAACTCTTTAGGCATTTGCTTGCAAGCTTATGATGTGTATTACCGAGAGGGCCCAGAGACACCTCTCCGATACTCGGAGTGACAAATCCTAATCTCGATCTATTCCAACTCAACAAACACCTTCGGAGATACTCAGAGAACATCTTTATAGTCACCTAGTTATGTTGTGACGTTTGATTGCACACAAGGCATTCCTCCTGTACCCGGGAGTTGCATAATATCATAGTCGAAGGAATTTGTATTTGACATGAAGAAAGCAATTACAATAAAACTAAACAATCATTATGCTAAGCTAACGAATGGGTCTTGTCCATCACATCATTCTCCTAATGATGTGATCCCGTTATAAAATGACAACTCATGTCCATGGTTAAAAAACCTTAACCATCTTTGATCAACGAGCTAGTCAAGTAGAGGTTCACTAGGGACACAGTGTTTTTTTATGTATTCACACATGTATTTAGGTTTCCGGTCAATACAATTCTAGCATGAATAATAAACCTTTATCATGAATAAGGAAATATAGTAAATAACCATTTTATTATTGCCTCTAGGGCATATTTCCGTCAGTCTCCCACTTGCACTAGAGTCAATAATCTAGTTCACATCGCCATGTGATTAACACCCATAGTTTACTAGAGTCAATAATCTAGTTCATATCGCCATGTGATTAACACGCAAAGAGTATTAAGGTGTGATCATGTTTTGCTTGTGAGAGAAGTTTAGTCAATGGGCCTGTCACATTCAGATCCATATGTATTTTGCAAATTTCTATGTCTATGATGCTCTACAAGGAGCTACTCTAGCTAATTGCTCCCACTTTCAATATGTATCCAGATTGAGACTTAGAGTCATCTGGATCGGTATCAAAGTTTGCATTGACGTAACCCTTTACGAAGAACTCTTTATTACCTTCATAACCGAGAAACATTTCCTTGGTCTTCTTTAAGGTACCTAAGGATAATTTTGACCGTTGTTCAGTGATCTACTCCTGGATCAACTTTGTACCCCCTTGCCCAACTCATGGCAAGGTACACAATAGGTCTGGCACACAGCATGGCATTCTTTATAGAACCTATGGCTGAGGCATAGGGAATGACTTTCATTCTCTCTATATCTTTTGCCGTGTTCGTGCTTTTCACTCAACTTCACACCTTGTAACATAGGCAATAACCCTTTCTTTGACTGATCCATATTGAACTTCTTCAAAACTTTATAAAGGTATGTGCTTTGTGAAAGTCCTATTAAGCGGCTCGATCTATCCCTATAGATCTTAATGCCCAATATATAAGCAACTTCACCGAGGTCTTTCATTGAAAAAATCTTAATCAAGTATACTTTTATGTTATCCAGAAATTCTATATCATTTCCAATCAACAATATGTCATCCACATATAATATCATAAATGCTACAGAGCTCCTACTCACTTTCTTGTAAATACAGGCTTCACCATAAGTCTGTATAAAACAATATGCTTTGATCACCTCATCAAAGCGTATATTCCAACTCCGAGATGCTTGCACCAGTCCATAGATGGATCGTTGGAGCTTCACACTTTGGTAGCACCTTTAGGATCGACAAAACCTTCTGGTTGCATCATATACAACTCTTCTTTAAGAAATCTATTAAGGAATGCAGTTTTGACGTCCATTTGCCGGATTTCATAATTATAAAATGCGACAATTGCTAACATGATTCGGACAGACTTTAAGCATCACTATGGGTGAGAAAGTCTCATCGCAGTCAACTCCTTGAACTTGTCGAAAACCTTTCATGATAAGTCGAGCTTTGTAGACAGTAACATTACCATCAGCGTTAGTTTTCTTCTTGAAGATCTATTTATTCTCTATGGCTTGCCGATCATCGGGCAAGTCCACCAAAGTCCATACTTTGTTCTCATACATGGATCCTATCTCAAATTTCATGGCCTCAAGCCATCTGTTGGAATCTGGGCTCATCATCGCTTCTTCATAGCTCGTAGGTTTGTCATGGTCTATGTCGGTGTCAAAACCGGCGGATCTCGGGTACGGGGTCCCGAACTGTGCATCTAGGGTCGATGGTAACAAGAGATAGGGGACACGTTGTTTACCCAGGTTCGGGTCCTCTTGATGGAGGTAATACCCTACTTATTGCTTGATTGATCTTGATGAATATGAGGTTTACAAGAGTTGATCTACCACGAGATCGTAATGGCTAAACCCTAGATGTCTAGCCTGTATGATTATGATTGCCTCTATGGACCAAACCCTCCAGCTTTATATAGACACCGAGAGGACTAGGGTCGCATAAAGTCGGTTACAGAGAAAGGAATCTATATATCCGAACACCGTGCTTGCCATCCACGCAAAGGAGAGTCTCATCCGGACACGGAAGAGGTCTTTTGTCTTGTATCTTCATAGCTCACTAGTCCGACCCATGTCATATAGGCCGGGCGCCCGAGGACCCCTAAATCCAGGACTCCCTCAGTAGCCCCCAAACCAGGCTTCAATGATGATGTATCCGGTGCGCAGATTGTCTTCGACATTGCAAGGCGGGTTCCTCCTCCGATTACTTCAAAGCACCTGACTTAGAGAGCTGTATTTGTGATTTAATGTCATGCCCCTTGGCTTCTGTGCCTCCATTGCTTCTGCCTCCACGTGTCGAGCGAATACGAGAAGTCAGGGTATTTTTTGCAGATAACACCCGACCATGCGAGAAAGGCGTCTATTTAAAGATATTGGATCTCGGATCCCATTCCACATCAAGCGGAAAATCCTTAGAGCCTGCTAGGAGAAACCATTCCAACATGGCTAGCACTCCCAGTTCTTCCTCCCGCCCCCACGGCTCTGAAAAAGGCGATTGGGAGAGGTGTTCTGTATCCCACGATCAGCTGGTTAAGCTCCAGATGAAGGGATTTCTTCCCCCCGCGGATCTAGTCCCTGTTCGGGCAGGATTGACCTCCTTTAATGGCGAAGCCCAGGCGGAGAATTTCCCCAATCCATCCAGGGTGGAACGAGTGTGCTTCATTTCCTACTTGTTAAGAGGCGTTGATTTCCAATCCACCCTTTCCTCCTGTGACTCCCTGAGTATTATGGCCTCCAACTGCAGAACCTCATGCCGGCCTCCATCCTGCACATCGCGGTTTTTTTGCCCTGTGCGAGCTATTCCTGGGTTGTGAGGCACATTTTGAGTTATGGAGGAAGCTATTCTGCCTCGTCCCTCGCACTCCAAAAGGGATCAGATTCGAGGTGGGCGGTGCCGAGGTATGGTGCATAGCCGGATCGGATACTGTCCCTACGCCAAGAAGGCGTCCGAAGAGTGGGCCTCAGAATGGTTCTATATCGATGACGTTGCTCTCCCTGACCCAGTCCGAATGGGTCTTCCCGAATTTTCCGGTGCTCCATTGAAGAAACGCCACAGCTGGCGCCCTCGGAGTCTCGAGGAGGAGGATAGTGCGGAAGTCCAGCAAGTAATGGGCAAGATAAGGACACTCGCTCAGTCCGGACTAACAATAGTCGAGGTAATGGCCACTTCCATAGCGCGAGGGGTTCACCCACTCCAATTTAGGGGGCTCCCTATGTGGCAGATAATGGGAAGATGACGCCACGCCGCGGAGGGAAGGGTCCACTCCCTCACCGCCTGCCGCACATACCGCCAATCAGATAAAGGGAGAAAGAGGAGTTCTCTCGGCTTAAGCACCGAGAGGGATTTTCCATGTACAATCCTCCTAGTTGGGTAAGTTTTAATCCCACTACTTTACTCAATCCTCTCCGAGTCACTTTTAATTGACACTAACCCGTCTGCTTGTAACAGAATGGCGAAAGGTCATCGAGGGGATCTATAGCCCCGCCTCCACCGAGGACCATAACTGATCTTGACCCCGGATTCAAGAGGATCCGACATATTTGTAGAGCTCGAGGAGGAGTATTCTACCAAAGTAGCCACGATGGCACGTAAGTGGACATCATGGCCGACTATCCCGGCCTCCTTCCCCGCCTCACTGGCCTCACCCACCGTGACCGCCTCCCGCTCCAAAGGGAGGGCGCCGCGCGCCATGCTACACCGTGAGGTGACTCAGAAGAGAGCGGCGCCCACGATGGGCAAGCCTTCGAATAGGAAGGCAAATGAAAACACGGCCGAGCCTTCACCAAAGAGGTATGGCTTTTTAAATACGCCCTTGGCAGTCACATCGATCTGTGACATTGTCCACTGTGTCTTATCAGGAAGAGCATTCACCGGACTATGTCCGGGGATCCTGCCGGTCGCGCCTCCACCAGTCAGGTTCCAGACCCTGCCTTAAGGACGGAGGCTAACACAGGAGTGACGCTGGATTGTCCTTCCGTAGAGGATTCGGATGATGTGTCCGTTACAAACTCTGAAGTGGAGAGTGCCATGAATCATTGGCGCTGGAGGGCTGCTCTCCGTGACCCCGACTTTACAAAAGAGGCATTCAATGCCTTCAGCTCGGCCGATGCATACATCCGAGCTGCTCGGGATGGGCTTGCCACAGCCACGCATCAAGATTTAAAAGATATGCGGTAAGTACGCATTGTACGGATTTGGTAATCATATACTAGTAGCCCTCGAGACTTGAAGCGCTTGGTACAATTGATTTAAGGATCATTGTATAATCGTGCACTCACGGGCGTAGTAGCCTATCGCTGCAAGAGCTAGAGAAGTGTCAGACCCGGCTGGTTGCGGTTACCGCCGAACTAGAGAAATCCAAGAAAGAAAGGCCTGGTAATATTCCCGTCCATCCAGAAAAATGTAATCATATACCCATAATGTTAATACTGTTGCGTTTCCGATGACAGGATCAACAGATCAACTGAAAGGGGAACTGAAAGTCACGCAGGCGGGTGAACAAGAGGCCAAAAGGCAATTGGCCGCAGGCGAACGTGTGCTGCCACGAGCCAGGGATGAAAAGAACAAGCTGCAGGATGCCAATACCCAGCTGGGTGAAGAACTAAAAGATGTGCGAGCCCAGATAGCTGACACCGTCAAGGAGAATAGGACGCTACAAGGCGACATATTCAGTATGCTTTTAAACATTCAGCGAAGAAATGATCTAACAGATTTATGTCTGCAGGTATGCTGACTGGCCGTCCCGAAGAGGAAATGTCCGGCTCTCAAGGCGACCTGCTGCAAGAGCTGTCCCAACTGCACGAGCGAGCTCGGCAAGCAATGTGGAGTGTTGCCAAAGCTTTGTGGCCATCCGCCTCTCCTCCGGGAAGTAGGGAGGAGCTTGTGAAGCTATTCCAAGGAGCTCGGCGGCGCTTCCGATTATGGAAGATATCGGCCTACCTAGAAGGTGCGCGAGAGGCCTGGGCCATGGTAAAAACACGGTACACCAAGCTTGATCCGAATCATATGGCCCGGGTCGGACCTTGAGGGCCGATGGAAAAGAAATTCCAGCTTATTTTGGTATATGACCAAGTAAAGATAGCCGCCAAATATTCCCAACAGGATTGTAAGCTAGATAGCCCGTTAGATGGCAGAGAGGAAGAAGTTTTTGAGTCCAAGTGACTATGTACTTCAATTGACAAATTTGTCCCTAGCCAGATTGTAAAACGATTGTCATGGCAGACCTTTTCGCTTGGACCTCTGGACCTGAAGAATCATAGTGTTTCCGAATACCGTTACGGTAACATAGACCGGGGTATGTGTGGAAATCAGGCGTTTGGGTCATAGTTGCTTGAACAGACAAGTTGTATCCGGCTAGCTATGTTATATTACATGTTGATTGTAAGAAACATCTTCCAGGGAGAATAGTTCCGTTAAGGATTCCTTTCCTTGGGTGAACATGCATTAGTATGCATGTCCAAACTGTGATAAAAAAAATCGTAGTATACGTAACATCTGGGGGTTCATAATGTAGTGAGTGTAAAACATCTTTAGTCCGCCGACCGAATATTCCCTTAAGAACGATAGCTTTCGGCTTCACCTAGTCTGAGGTACACGTCCGAATGACCCGGCTGTAACAATCGCAGAGGTGCTCCCTCCATGCCCTGGCCGAACAAACGGGAACGTAGGGCATAAGCACAGGAGCTAGGCAACCCAGCTTGGCCAAAACTTAAGTCATAACGGTGCATATAATGGCGAAGAAAAGGTACATATGTGAGAAAAAACATATGTGGGGAGCTTGATGCTCGTAAAATAATAATAATAATAATAATAATAATAATAAGCTTCTATAAGAGAAGCCCGCAGGTATTATGAGTGTGTACATTTAAGGATGTGTACGTTATAGGTGTGCGGTTTAGCTGCACAAGAGCTTAAAGCTAGAAAAAAGTTAAAGAGAGGAAAAGACGGAAACAAAGGGAGAAGAAAACGAACAAAGAGTCCGGCTCTAGGCATAGAATCTTCGGAGTCCCAAGGTGTTCCACGGGTTCGCTCTAGGCGCATTGTTCGATGCATCACGCAGCGGTACGCCTTCTAGTGAGAACTTCATCTATGATGAAGGGACCCTCCCACTTGGGCTTGAGTTTGTCCTTTTTCTTTTTTGGCAGGCGTAGAACGAGTTCACCAACATTATGAGTCTTGGCCCGCACCTCTCTGCTTTGATATCTGTGAGCCTGCTGTTGATAGAATGCAGAACGGGCTTTTGCAACGTCGTGCTCCTCCTCCAAGGCATCTAGACTGTCCTGCCGATCCAACTCGGCTTCTCTCTCTTCATACATGCACACTCGAGCTGAGTCATGAATAATGTCGCAGGGCAAAACGGCCTCTACGCCGTATACCATGAAGAATGGTGTGTATCCGGTAGTGCGATTGGGCGTTGTTCGCAGCCCCCAAGTACGGAGTCGAGCTCCTCAACCCAGTGCTTGTCTGATTCTTTCAACGACCGCACTAGTCAAGGCTTAATGCCGCTCATAATAGGACCATTAGCTCGTTTGACTTGACCGTTTGTTTGTGGATGATAGACCGAGGCGTAATCAAGCTTAATGCCCAATTTAGCACACCAGGTTTTCAGTTCATCGGCTGTGAAATTGGAGCCGTTATCGGTGATGATGCTGTGTGGGACACCATAATGGTGCACGACACCGGATATACCGGTCCAGCTTCGACCGTTTTCACTGGTTTGGCCTCTATCCATTTGGTGAATTTATCTACCATGACTAGCAGATATTTTTTCTTATGGCTTCCTCCTTTAAGGGGTCCGACCATATCAAGCCCGCAGACCGCAAAAGGCCAAGTGATGGGGATTGTTTGTAGAGCAGTAGGCGGCATATGGCTTTGATTGGCAAAGAGCTGGCATCCGACACAATGTTGGACCAGGTCCTGTGCATCTACTCGGGCCGTCGACCAAAAGAAACCTGTATGGAAAGCCTTACTTACAAGGGCCCGAGCTGCGGCATGGTGACCGCCGAGGCCAGCATGTATTTCGGCTAGGAGCTGCCATCCCTCTTCTTCGGAGATACACCTTTGAAGGATTCTCGTAGCACTTTTCTTGTAGAGCTCTCCGTCATGGACCTTGTAGACTTTCGAGCGCCGAACAATGCAGCGAACCTCATTCTGGTCCTCAGGGAGCTCTCGTATTAAGGTAGGCCAGGAAGGGTTCGGTCCATGGGGCAATTACAGCCATTATTAGATGGGCCGATGGTGTTGTTTCGGTGGCTGAGCCCCCGATGATATCGGTATTGTGTTCGGAATCTGGGGGTATAATCAGATCCGACTAGTCTTGCCGCTCTCATCCTCGCCACACCACGGATGGCTTGAAGAGCCTTTCCAAAAGATGTTAGGCGGCATGGGGTCACGCTACGCCTATGCGAGCAAGAACATCCGCCGCTTGATTGCTTTCGAGCCCCTCGAATCGAGCTGATATTTTGAGTACGGCGTTACTATAGGCTGCCATCTTCGGATCTTTGGCGCCAAAGTCTCCATTTATTTGGGATATTATGCAGATTTGAATCTCTCAGCGCACCTCCCATGCCAGTATGCCCATGGAGGTAGCCATCCCAAGACCATGCAATAAAGCCTCAGATTCGCTTGCATTGTTGGAGTCTCAGATATAGTATTTGGAATACGTCATCGAGTGTGTCTCCAAAGTGGGGACGTTAAACGACGCCGCCTCCTAAACCAGCCAAAGCATTTTAGAGCCATCAAGCACATGACCCAGCTTGGAATATGTGTCGTATTTTTTAGGGAGTTCGCCTCTGTCCATTCGGGCGAAAGTCGGCCAATACTTGGGATTTAATGACCCGACGTGGTTTGTATGTTATGTCAAATGGCAGGAGCTCAATGGCCCACTTAGCAATCCGCCCAGAAGGCCGCGTTGTTTATTATGTCATTGAGTGGTACTGAAGCCACTGCGTGATAGAGCACTCTTGGAAGTAGTGCCGTAGCTTCCAGGATGCTATGAAGACCGCAGATGCTATCTTTTGTAATGAGGGTAGCGGGATTTGCATGGTGTGAGGACAAGTGGATACATAGTATACCGGTTTCTAGAGTGGGAATTTGTGTCCGCCCGCTCTCGCTCAACGACGAAAGCAATCAAGGCCACCACCTGATGTGTTGCAGGGATGTATAACAACATTGGTTCACCGACGCTCGGGCGCGCTGTGATTGGGTTGCTCGCTAAAAGAGCCTTTTTCTTCCAGCCCAGCTGTTGTCGCATCCGGCCCACTCAAGTGGTCGGTGCAAGGCCGGAGAAGGCGATAGTGGCAATGCTTTTTCTCCTAATCTCGAGATAAAGCGCTTTAAAGCTGCCACACATCCGCTAGTTTTTGGACCTGTTTAAGGTCCTGGTATAGCCAATTGTGACAAAGCCCGGATTTTGGCTGGATTTGCCTCGATTCCTCTATTGGAAACAATGAAGCCTAGAAGTATTCTGGCGGGAATGCCAAAAACACACTTTTTCGGATTGAGCTTGATGTCATATGTGCGTAGGTTATCGAATGTGAGACGCAAGTCGTCTATTAATGACTCGACGTGTCTAGTCTTGATGACTACGCCATCCACATATGCTTCAACTGTCTTGCCGATTTGTTTCTCCAGGCATGTTTGAATCATGCGTTGGTAGGTGGCGCCGGTGTTTTTGAGCCCGAAGGGCATAGTGTTGAAGCAGAAAGGCCCATATGGGGTAATGAATGCCGTTGCGGCTTGATCGGACTCCTTCATTTTGATTTGATGGTATCCAGAGTATGCGTCGAGGAAACACAGTAAGTCGTGTCCTGTGGTATCATCGATAATCTGATCGATGCGGGGGAGGGGGAAGGGATCCTTAGGGCAGGCCTTGTTGAGGTCTTTGAAATCGACACACATGCGCCAGGATTTATCCTTCTTTGACACCATCACCAAGTTTGCTAGCCAGTCCAGGTGTTTTATTTCTCTGATGAATCCGGCCTCGATTACCTTGGCTAGCTCCTCCCCCATAGCTTGTCGTTTGGGTTCGAAAAAGCGCCACAAAGGTTTGCTTGACCGCTTATATCCCTTCAATATATTAAGGTTGTGTTCGCCAACCTATGTGGGATCCCCGGCATATCGTAAGGGTGCCAAAGCGAATATGTCCCGCCGTGATAGGAACGCCAGAGTGCAGCGTCAACCGTTGGGTCCAGCCGTGCTCGATAGAGGGTGTCTTCTTGGGGTCCGTTGGTGGACCTGAAATTTGACTATTTCTGGCTCTGCTGGTTTGAAAGAGGTGGATTTGGAGTGCTTATCAAGGATTACGCTATCCCCGCCCACCATGGAGTGTGTAGTATGTTAAGTCTTTGACCGCGAGGGCCTCGCATACAAGGCCTCGAGGGCCGTGGATGCGGTTTTGTTTTCTCGCATGAGGGCTATGTTCGGATCACTAGCGAGAGTGATAATACTGCTGGGCCCGGGCATCTTGACCCTCATATACCCGTGAGTGAGGTATGGCTTGAAAGCGCAGAATGCATCTCGCCTCAACAGGCGTGATATCCACTGCTGAAAGGGGCCACTTGGAAGGTTATTTCTTCGACCGGTAGTTCTCCGCTGCGTCAATACCACGCCAAGTGTGATTTTCCCACAAGAACGCCGCCTCCCAGCTGGGAATGATTCCTTGGAAGGTCGTATCACTTTGCTCGATGCGGCTCCTGTCTATTTCCATCTTGTTGAGTGTATCCTCGTAGATGAGGTTTAGTCCGCTGCCACTGTCCATGAGCACTTTAGTGAGCCGAAAGCCGTCCACAATTGGATTGAGGACTGTATGCTAAGCGCCCGGACTGACCGGAATTTTGGTTCGCCACCGCATTGAAAGTTATGGCCGTGTCGCTCTGCAGGTTTATTATCGCGACTTATAGACTTCGCGAGGTCGCTGGAGTGCCGCCATACCGATTGTTTGAAGCGAAAGTCTCAAGACCGTTAATACTCGAGGTCGCCGTCGTCCGGGACGCAGAATCGAGGTGTTTTTGGTAAGGATATCCTCGCCGCTTTTGGCCACTTGCCGGAGTATCCAACATGCTCTAAGGCTATGGGTTGGTTCGGTTTTCGGTGTTGCGTGTATTTTGCATGGCTTATCAAGCCATCCCTCCAGAACAGTTCCGCGTCCTGTAATGGACTTAGTTTTCTTTACTATGGGATCGAGCGCCCCGCGAGGGTGCATCCTTTTTGCCCGCCCAAGGGGTTGAGTGGGAACCGGTGGTTCCCAATGAAGCCGTCTGAAGTTTTCCGTGTGCTTTCCATTGCGCAGCACTTGCATAATAGTTGCCAAGTCAGCGAAGTGTAATACGTGACGGAGGTTGATGGCGTTGAGGATTCCTTCGTCCGTGCAATTATTGCAGAATACTAAAATCGCATCCTTGTCACGACAATCTTTAATCTTGTTTTTGACAAGGAGGAACCTGGGCCAAAAGTGATGGACTGTTTCCTGAGACTGCTGTCGTATGCAAGTGAGGTCGCATATATCCTGATGACCGGAATTGCTTGGGAATATTGCTTGTGGTGAGTGGGTGGCTTTAAATCCAAACCCTGACCCAGATTGGAGTCCGGAGTTTGAAAAATTTCCGAGCTTAATAGTTCGGGCTCCGGGATGTCAACTGATTTTTCAGGCCCAACGTCTGACTCTAGGTTTGAAGGGCTGGAGTGCCATTCCGTAGATAGGTATCCGGCTGTTCGAGCTCGGATATCCGAACATAGTTCGTCCTCAACATAGAGGAAGAGTTTTTGTTTTGCTCCTCTACGACCGCCATCTGATGGGTGATCGGCGGAGATTTAATTTCTCCCTGATCGGGTTTAAGCCCAATCTGATCATAGTCTGTAGCGACCCCCATAGAGGCAATGCGACCAGGAGTTCGTTTAAAGATGACAACTCCGCCGGATCCATCCATTTGGAGTATTCGGAGTCAACACGGAGGCGATTTTCGATGACCCGAGAGGTCACCGTCGGCTTAACGGCCGAACGGGCGATCATGGTAAAGTCGCCTAACCGGATGGTTTGGCCTGAGGCCAGGACTCCTCCGGAGGTGATGCTGTCCTTGATGACATGGCGAGCCATCGACCCTGTCTTCGACGTCACAATGGAACTCTTAATGAAAGCACCAATGTCGGTGTCAAAACCGGCGGATCTCGGGTAGGGGGTCCCGAACTGTGCATCTAGGGTCGATGGTAACAGGAGACGGGGGACACGATGTTTACCCAGGTTTGGGCCCTCTTGATGGAGGTAATACCCTACTTCCTGCTTGATTGATCTTGATGAATATGAGGTTTACAAGAGTTGATCTACCACGAGATCATAATGGCTAAACCCTAGATGTCTAGCCTGTATGATTATGATTGCCTCTACGGACCAAACCCTCCGGTTTATATAGACACCAGAGGGGACTAGGGTCGTACAAAGTTAGTTACAGAGAAAGGAATCTATATATCTGAACGCCAAGCTTGCCATCCACGCAAAGGAGAGTCCCATCCGGACACGGGAAGAGGTCTTCGTCTTGTATCTTCATAGCCCACCAGTCCGCCCATGTCATATAGGTCGGGTGCCCGAGGACCCTCGAATCCAGGACCCCTCGGTCCTAGTAACATGACTTCCGTGACAGGATTATCGCATTCACACCGTGTGGAGTGTGCTCGTTCGACCTACAAGGTCCAAAGAGTAACTTGATCTGAAGTTTCATGATCATCATCATTATCTTCCTCTCTAGTTGGTGTAGGCATCACGGGAACGGATTTCTCTGATGTGCTTACTTTCCAAATTGAGAGAAGGTACAATTACCTCATCAAGTTCTACTTTCCTCCCACTCACTTCTTTCGAGAGAAACTCCTTCTCTAACAATGTTCCATTCTTGGCAACAAAGATATTGTCTTCGGATCCATGGTAGAAGGTGTACCCAATTGTTTCCTTAGGGTATCCTATGAGGACGCACTTCTCCAATTTGGGTTCGAGCTTATCAGGCTGAAGCCTTTTGACATAAGTGTTGCTTCCCCAAACTTTAAGAAACAACAACTTAGGATTCTTGCCAAATCACAGTTCATACGGTGTCATCTCAACGGATTTAGACGGTGCCCTATTTAACGTGAATGCAGCTGTCTCTAATGCATAACCCCAAAACGATAGTGGTAAATCAGTAAGAGACATCATAGAACACATTATATCTAATAAAGTACGGTTACGACATTCGGACACACCATTACGCTGTGGTGTTCCAGGTGGCCTGAGTTGTGAAACTATTCCACATTGTTTTAAATTAAGGCCAAACTCGTAACCCAAATATTCGCCTCCGCGATTAGATCGTAGAATCTTTATTTTCTTGGTACGATGATTCTCCACTTCACTCTGAAATTCTTTGAACTTTTCAAATGTTTCAGACTTGTGTTTCATTAAGTAGGCATACCCATATCTACTCAAATCATCTGTGAAGGACAGAAAATAATGATACACGTCGCGTGCTTCAAAACTCATCGGACCACATACATCGATATGTATTATATCCAGTAAGTCATCAGCTCGCTCCATTGTTCCGAAGAACGAAGTTTTAGTCACCTTGCCTATGAGTCATGGTTCGCAAATATCAAATGATTCTAAATCAAGTGATTTCAAAAGTCCAACTGCATGGAGTTTCTTCATTCGCTTTACACCAATATGACCAAAACAGCAGTGCCACTTGTGGAGGGAAATCGACACCTATGGGATCACTAGGATCCCTTCTACGTTAAGGCGCGGGTTGTGCAAAGAGAAGGTCTGACAGGAAGCACACGGATCGTGTACCCAGGTTCGGGCCGCGGAGATGCGTAATACCCTAGTCCTGCTTTAGTGGATGTATTTGAGTGTTCTTGTGTTCTTGAGCAAGCTACGGGGTGTCACTTGCCCAAAAGATCCGAATCCTCCTCCTGGAAGCCTCAGGCCTCCTTTTATAGACAAAAGGGGTTGCCACAGTGGCACACAGGAGGTGGAAAGGTGTACAGTGGATGAGTCTATCCTCTGGCACCGTCGGACAAACGTGATTTAATGCGCCGACGTGCTCCTCTCGCTTTATCGGGACGGCAAGGAAGCACGCCCCAGCTCATCGCTTTGCTGCACAGCTTCGACATCGCCGTCCGAAGTTGACGAGCCGTCATGGCACCATGTTGGCTGGGCTGAAATTTGGGCGTAGCGGTGGAGCCTTCATGAAGATCTGCATGCCACCACACAAGGTGCTTGGCTGGGTCGGCGTGAGGCCGCCTGTCGCCATGTAGGTGCTCGCCCACTGGTTGAGCCAAGAAATGCATGGGGACGACGGTGGCGTCTCGGACGACGTGGGCCTGGCCACGGCCCCGTAAGTGTCCTCGGCAAGGGCCTGGCCGGTGCCCCGGCAAGGGTCTTGCCGCGGCACCGTGGTCGTCCCCGGCAAGGGTCTCGCCGAGGGTCTCGTGGATCTCCTCGGCAAGGATCTCGCCGAGGGTCGTCGTCTTATGGTCCTCATCTGATCTTGTGTGTTTATGATCTTGACAAAGATCTGCATGCCGCCATGGAGGTGCCTCCCGAGCCTTTGTTCCAATGTAGTTGTTGGCAGCGTTTGGAACCCTTGGGCTCAAGGGTGGCTCGCTCTGCTGGTGTTGGGCAAGCTGCCCCAAGAAAGGCTCTTGCCGGGCCGTGAGGCCATACAGCAAGCGTCTTGCCGGGGGAGTCCACCTCGCCCCTTTGCTCTTTAGTGTTTCTAGTCTTGGCGTTGCCTTGGTTTGACTTGTGCTTCGGTTTCCCTCCGGCTTCCCTCCTCTGCCCTATTAAGTGTGGCCGCGGGTGCGGCTCTGACTGCCCGTGCACAAGTAAAGGGGTCAAAAGGAGATCCCCTCCTTTTGTACACCGACAGGAGCCCCCGGGCCTGGGTGTCGATGTCAAAACCGGCGGATCTCGGGTAGGGAGTCCCGAACTGTGCGTCTAAGGCGGATGGTAATAGGAGGTGGGGGACACGATGTTTACCCAGGTTCGGCCCTCTCGTTGGAGGTAATACCCTACTTCCTGCTTGATTGATCTTGATGATATGAGTATTACAAGAGTTGATCTACCACGAGATCGTAGAGGCTAAACCCTAGAAGCTAGCCTATGATATGATTGTTGTTGTCCTATGGACTAAACCCTCCGGTTTATATAGACACCTTTGGAGGGGGCTAGGGTTACAGAGTCGGTTACAAGGGAGGAGATCAACATATCCAGATTGCCAAGCTTGCCTTCCACGCCAAGGAGAGTCCCATCCGGACACGGGACGAAGTCTTCAATCTTGTATCTTCATAGTCCAACAGTCCGCTAAAGTATATAGTCCAGCTGTCCGAGGACCCCTAATCTAGGACTCCTCAAGAGCCCCCTGAACTAGGCTTCAATGACGATGAGTCCGGGCGCCGCAGATTGTCTTCGGCATTGCAAGGCGTGTTCCTCCTCCGAATACTCCATAGAAGATTTCAACACAAGGATAGTGTCCGGCTCTGCAAAACAAATTCCACATACCACCGTAGAGAGAATAATATTTCCACAAATCTAATCTGTGACACATTCTCAGTAAAGATGACATCACACCACGGCCCGGTCATCATTCGAATCGCTGTTTTCTCAACCAGCCACCGCACATATTGTGAGGCGGTTTTCTTGGCACGCCTTGTCAAGCGAGATCGTGTCCCCTTATCACGGGATTCTCATCAATACGGGTGTAGGTAACCCAACCGCGCCATCACTTACGGCGCTTTGGGGAATAAGAGAGTTTACTGTGCAGGTGGGGAGGCGATAGTTTCTTCCGCCCTTATAAAGGGACAAGGATTCATCTTTTTCACCCACGCCCTCTTCCTCCTTGCTCATCCATTCTTGCGCACTCGAGCTCCAGCACCCAAGTTTGCATTTTCTTATCAAACCACTCCAAGCAGGTCCGGAGCGGGAGGCAAGTGGATGGTCTCCTCCATTACAGAGGAGAACATCACAAAGCTACGGGGAGCCGGATACCTGGCCGCGGATATCGCGCACCGGCTACCGGGACAAGCGGGGCAGATCGTCCCTACTCCAGAACCCCATGAGAGGGTGGTTTTTCTCACCCACTTCGTCCGTGGAGTGGGATTTCCTCTCCACCTATTTGTCCGCGGGCTCATGTTCTACTACGGGCTGGACTTTCACGATCTGGCCCCCAATTTCATCCTCAACATCTCAGCGTTTGTCGTCGTGTGCGAGGCCTTCCTCCGCATCAAGCACAGGCCGAAGTCCTTCAACATTAAACCAAAGGTGGTGGTCGGCCAGCAAGCGGAGTACGGAGGCGCCATGGTGGGCAAAATGCCCAACGTCACCTGGCTCGAAGGCTCCTATGTGGAGACCGTAAAGGGGTGGCAATCGGGGTGGTTCTACATCACCGAGCCGCGCGACACCAACTGGGTGGCGGCCCCTGAATTTCGATCCGGAATCCCCATGCGGCTCACCTCCTGGAAAGAGAAGGGCCTATCCTGGGGTTCCTCGGTAGAGCTGACCGGACTCCAGACTTGCGTCAAAAACATGATGAACAAGAAAATCAAGCTCGTCAACGTGGTCCAAGTCATGCTCTTCCGCCGAATCCTCCCGGGCATTCAATTTGTGGGAGTTCGACCCGGCTGAGCACCAGACACTGCGAGAGCTCTTCGACATGACGCACAAGGACGTCTAGAAGGTGCTGTTCAAAGGCGCCAGTACCTCTCCTCCCTTACCGAGGATCATGGACTCAGCGTAAAGCTACCGCCAATCCGGTAAGTCTTTTATATCTCATAAGATGTTCTTTTCCCCAAAGTATAACCACACGCTGGATCTAAGCCTCCACGCCATTTAACATGACTGGGTAGAGACAGTGGAGCAGATCGATTGTCCAGCCCCCCTGCCCGAAGATCCAGCAGATGCTCTCCTAACGGAGATGCTGGTTCCGGCGCCTTATGAGGTGCCGGAGAAGAAGGCCAAGAAGAAGGCCACGGGGACCAGGAAGAGTCTCCGGCGCAAGGTTATATCGGACTCATCGTCCGAAAACACCGAGGCGCACTCCTCCCACGAAAACGAGGAGGAGGAAGAGGAAAGTTCTCCCCCCAGCCGGGGGGGGGGGACAGAAAAAGGAAGGCTGCCCCATCAGGGGCGGCCGAAGGGTCCAAGAAGGGAAGGACCGTCCTCCCAGACTGCTCCACGACGATCGCTTTCAGCGACGAGGAGTGGTTACCCAGGGACAAGCCCCTGGCGAAGTCGTGAGTATCCGGATACCATAATAACTCTTGGTGCGTCTTATTGTACTGTTTCTTATCACACCGCGCATGATTATGCAGTCCATCCCGGGCCCATATTGACGTATCCTCGTCGGATGATTCTTTGCGCCCGTCAGATATGAACAACGATTCACTCCCGACCGCTTCCTCCCCCCGCCCTACGGACGACGCCGAGGTGTTGTCTCAAAGGGAACTAAACCAAGGGGAGACAGTTCCGGAGGCGCCCCAAGGCGACATTCCAGGCGCTGGGCGCACGAGGGGCAAGACTCCCCTGGGCCCTAAAGCCGGGGGCAGCAAGTCTAGCCCCAAGTCGAATACAGCGCCGGAACCTCCAGTCGTTCCGGATTCTGTCAGCAACCCCTCGCTAAGGGGGGAAAGCCGTCTATGCCGATGGCCTCTGTCCATCCAGAGGCATCGGGCAACTTGCTGGAAGTGCTTCGCGGCGCTTCCATTGACGAAGAGCACCGCACTATTATGAGTGCGGTAGTCAAGAAGGTTTAGTCCGCTATGAGCGGACTAACTGAAGCCTGTGCCAGCCTCCTAACCGGCTTTGAGGTAGTAATCAAATTGTAAGAAAATGTTACAGCATAGACAGTAGCTCGTGATGCTCTGTTTGGCGCTCGCAAAGAAAGGCCGAATAGAGGATCAAATAATAATCGCAGGAGTTTAATCAGAATGTGTCTATGTGAATAAGCAGTTTCACTTTGCTGGGCCGCCCATGCTCATCTGCTGGAGGTCGCCATTGATCAAGCAGGACCTTGAGCGGTCCAAGGAAGAGCTCGGCCTTACCAAGAGGCAGCTCGAAGAGAACAAAGGTAAGTGACACCCCGTCTGAATATTGATAAAGAAAAATTTGGTTTTGGAATAATAGGATCATCATGAATTTTGCTGGGGGCCACGACCGAAGTGGCGGCCCTGCAGAAGGCGCTAGCCGAGGCCGAAGACGAAGCGGCTTAGGAGCGCATCAAGCGAGAGAAGCAAGAGGCCCGAGTAGGCGAGGTGCAGCAAGAGCTCCAGGCTCTCGTCAAGAAACACGGGTCCTTGGAGCTTGACTCTAAGACGCAAGGGTCCGAGCTTGCGAAGGCCGTCGAAAGCGCACAACATGCCAAGGCCGAAGCCCAAAAGGCCCTCCGGGAAATTGAGGCGGTTAAGAAGATAGCGGCGGGTAAGGCATTCATTATGCAAAGCAAGCATGTGAAGGAGACTTTCTTTTTACTTACCCGAGTTCGGAGCTCTCGAGGAGCGCTCGCAGATCTACCTCGAAGCAGGTTTGCGATGCAGCGGAGTTCTACCGGGCTGAGGAGGGAGCTCGACGGAGATGTTGTTCTGGTCTCAGATATCGATGAACACCCAATGCCTTTGAGCGACTAGCTGAAGCAACTGGTCAAGCTTCACAAGGCGGCCAAACAGGCCATGAAGGGTCTTATAGTCCGGATGTGGCCTGGCAAGCCCCTTCCTAATAGCTACTTCAGTCTGGTGAGGCGACTTGTCAATGCCAGCCCATGGCTTGAAGTCATAAAGCGGCCCGTCTGCATCAAGGGTGCGCAGGCTTTGCCCGCGAAGGTGCACCGGGCGGCCGATTCAAAAGCTGGTGAAGGAGGGGCCGCTGAGGGCGTGAGCATCGCCACCCGAAAAGTATTATGACAAAGGTCTCAAGGGTGCTCGCTTTTGTATGAGGAATGTGCTAAGGATGTAATATTTGAATGAATGTACTCATGTGATCCTCGTAATATGAAACGAGTTCATTTGCGCTTATACAACGCTTTGTTAATTTAAAATTTTACCTTCCGTATGCGATCGCTTATAAAAATCTGAGAGTTGGCCACCGTCGCTTCTGCACCCATGTAACTAGTACTGAGGTGTTCGGAATAAACCTGAGCACTCTTTATCCCAATTTTGGGTCGTTCGAAGGAGGTGTTCAACACAACGAACCAGGCAATCGGACTATAAAGCTTTATCACTCTCACTTAGCCATAGAAGTCTACAATTTTAAATTTTGGCGAAGCCCTAGTATTCGAAGGTCAATTTGGGGCGCTATATACGCCTAAGTCGGGCAAGGCCGACTCCTGCCAAGCGGAAAAAGTCTTTAAGGACTTGAGACCTCTCGAACAATGACCAGCTCTCGCCTCATCATGACAATGGGTTTTCGGCTTTCTCTCTGAGGTGCTTGTCCCGGAAGAACCGGACACAATCGCAGTAGTTCTCCCAAAGTGCTACCTTAGCCGATATTATGTGAACGTAAGGTACCAAAACATGGGAGCCGGGCAAACCCAACTATGGACCCAAAGACATGATTCGAGTCGATGCATATAATGCTATAAGTTCGGGTGCCGCCGTCAAGTGTTCTCACTTCTCACGCTGTGTTATGGGGTATACTGAAGCCCTCGGCAGACTGGTCGTACCAGAATGTACAGGTGCAATTTGTCGTAAATAAGCAGACAAGGAAAAAAGAAGAAAGCGGAATGCAATAATAGGCTAACCTATGCATTGTTATTGAATAATGCGTCAAAGCGTACGGATACAAGTAGTGCAATAAGAAAAAATAGGACTATTTGACATGTCCTATCCAAGGGCAAGCTGCGTATGGGTATGTAAAACAGGTATATCGATCGTTACCTGAGACCACCTGGGGATTTCCTTGTACGCCGAGCTGCCTTGCTTCCTTGGTATTTCCTTACCGCTGATGGGTCCAACAATTAGATCGCCGGAAAGGGCTTCCAGAGAGTAAGGTCCTGAAAGAGAGAAATGATAAAAGGTATACGGCCCCCGGGCGCTTGAGCCGCATTGTGGGACGTGTCGTAGCGGTGCCTCCGCCTATGCCCATGGTAACTTGAGTGCGTAGTTATGTACGCGCGGCGCAATTTTCGCCACTTGACTAGGACTAGGACGGAGGCCGAAAATCTAGGCGAGCTCAAAACATGCCTGGTGATCCTCCTGCGGGGTACTCCGGACTCGCTTGAAGGTGTCCGGGGTCTTTTTCGCGGAATTGGCGGTTTGCCTCATAAGGCTGCTTTGCGCTTCCACTACGAGGGCCGCAGTGTGCTCCTCCGTGCGGAGCGAGCGCTCTGTGTTTCGATTAATCGTTATAACCCCTGTGTGGTCTCGGCATTTTGAGTTTGAGGTATGCATAATGCGGTACCGCATTGAATCTGCAAATGCGGTTCGTCCGGCAAGGCGTGATAGCCGCTGCGAAAGGGGACGATATCGAAGATTAACTCCTCACTTCAAAGTTGTCCGAGATCCGAAGACCACTTCCAGCGTGATTGAGCCCGTGCAATGTGCCTCTACACTGGTATTACACCTTTAAAGGTGGTTTTGGTGGGTTTGATCCTCGAGGGTCTATGCCCATTTTGGCGCATTGTATCCTGATAGAGCAGGTTCAGGTTGCCGTCCGTCCATAAGGACTCGAGTGAGGTGAAATCCACAATGATGGGGTCAAGGAGCACGCGGCGGATCCGCCATGACGGATACTAGTGGGGAATTGGTCCTCGTGGATCGAAGGTGATAGGACAAGAGGACCATGGGTTGAACTTTGGGGCGACTGGCTCCATCGCATAGACGCCCCTTAGTGCACGCCTGCTCCCTCTTGGGAATATGGGTTGCATATATCATCTTCACTGCTTTTCACCGTGGAGGGAACCTCTTCTCGTCCTCCGTGTCCAGCCGGTCGAGGCTCCTCCTCGCTGCTGCTATGCAGCCCCTTTTCCTTGTTTTCGGCATTCAACTTGCCGGCCTGCTTGAACACCCAGCATTCCCTATTGGTGTGATTGGCTGGCTTATCGGGGGTGCCGTGAATTTGACACAAGCGATCGAGTATGCGGTCCAAACTGGACGGGCCCGGATTGCTTCTTTTGAACGGCTTTTTCCGCTGGCCGAATTTAGAGCCACTCAATCCGGCATTGACTGTCGTGTCTTCGGCGTTGTCGCCGTTGTTGCGGCGCTTGTGTCCGCGGTAAACGTGGTCTGCCGTTAGTATCTTTGGCATCCGAATTGCCGTGATTTCTTGATGTGTTGTTGCTGCGAGCCAGCCATTTGTCCTCACCCGCATAAGCGGGTCATGGGTTTCGTGAGGGCTGCCATGGACTTCGGCTTCTCTTGGCCGAGGTGTCGGGCGAGCCACTCGTCCCGGATGTTATGTTTAAATCCTGCTAAGGCCTCGGCATCCGGACAATTGACAATTTGGTTCATTTTAGTTAGGAACCGAGTCCAGAATTTCCTGGCTGATTCCCCTGGCTGTTGGGTTATGTGGCTCAAGTCATCAACATCTGGTGGTCGCACATAAGTGCCCTGGAAGTTGTCAAGGAATGCATCTTCCAAATTCTCCCAACTGCCAATGGAGTTTGGTCGGGCAGGCTATTCAGCCAATGCCGAGCTGGTCCTTTGAGTTTTAGTGGGAGGTACTTGATGGCATGTAGATCGTCACCGCGGGCCATGTGGATGTGGAGGAGGAAATCCTCGATCCATACCGCGGGGTCTGTTGTGCCATCGTATGACTCAATGTTCACGGGTTTGAATCCTTCTGGGAATTCATGATCCATTACTTCATCGGTGAAGCATAGGGGGTGTCTGGCGCCTGCGTCGGGCTATGTCACGACGCAGCTTCATACGAGTCTTGTCTCATATTCGGCCCGACCGGATTTGCTTTTAGTGTATCCGGCGTGACGGTCATCGTCACGCGTTGGGGCGCGACCCCGTGATCCGTAGATCGACCTTGTATGTCCTACTTTGTTTTCCAATACGTCTCGCAGGTCCCGCGTGTTGCCCCGGGCCTTGGTGTTTTTGTTTGTCTGGCGACGGGGTGCGGGCTGGACTTCGGGCTGATATGCCCCTCTGTCTCGGCCACGAGGTGGCCGATCAGCCGCATCATACGCTGGTAATGTAGGTTTTAATGCTTCCTCCTCGAGTTGGGGTAGCAACCTGCGCTTTGGGTAACTCTTGGTTGGGCGTTCGAGTTCGTATTCCTCGGCGCCGTGACTTCATCCATCTATCCGCTAGCAGATCTTGATCAGCTCGGTTGTTGTTGCTTTTTCTTCAGGCTGTTTGCTGTGGCTATAAGCCGGCACTTGAAGCGCTCCTGCTCGACGGGATCCTCAGGCACGATAAATTCTTCATCGCCGAGGATCACCTCATCTTAGGAGAGAGGCATGTAATTGTCATCCTTTGATTCTCCGTCTGCTGCCTGTTCCAGAGGGCTAGCTTGTTCATCCTCCCGCTCGAGGTCCGAGTGCCGGAAGGGATTGTCTTCGTCTTTGGCACTATCCGGAGCGTTATTGTCTCTTGTGCCGGTATTGCTGCTTTTGCTATGGCGGGACTTAGAGCGGCGCCGCTGACGTCGGTGCTTGGATTGCTTCTTGGAGGGATTATCCTCCGCTGTCTTATCGTCATCGCCTTCTTTGGGGGTGTCCACCTTGTATATATCATATGATGAGGTGGCAGTCCTTCGCCCTGTGGGCGGTGGTTCCTGTTTGTCTCCTGCATCGTCGTCCATACTGTCGATGTCTTCGGAGCCGAAATCAAGCATGTCGGTTAAATCGTCGACAGTGGCTACTAAGTGGGTGGTGGGTGGGGAGCGAATTTCTTCGTCGTCCGCATCCCATTCTAGCCGGACATAGTTCGGCCAAGGGTCTCCTGACAAGCTGAGAGACCTCAATTAGTTTAGAACATCGCCCAGTGGTGAGTGCTGAAAGATATCCGCGGAGGAAAACTCCATAATCGGTGCCCAATCGGATTCGATAGGCATGGACGCAGGCGGTTCGGGGCCTATGGCCGGGGACGAATCCGAGGATCCGGAGACACAGGTCTCATAGGACGTGAAGTCAGTATTCGGCTCTATCGCCACTGAGTGCACGGCCTTTGTGGCGGGGTCCATCCACCCGTCCGCGGACGACGCAATCTGTTCCGGATTGAGGGCCGGAGTAGTTGCAGGTGTGATCTCCCGAACACTGTCCGACGGCAGAGCTAAGTCATGCTCGTTGTGGTATGCGACGCACCGACATGGGCTCAAATCGGTCAAGATCAAGTCTCCGCAGATGTCGGCAAAGTATAGTTCAAGTTTCCAAACCTGACCTGATGGCTGGGCGTAGCTCTCGATCTGCTCCGGATGGCCAAGCTGAAGTTGGTCCATGATGCGAAGCCGCCAAATACGAAGATCTGTCCGGGGAGGAAAACCTCACCCTGGATCGCATCGTTGCCGATGATCGAAGGAGCCATCAAGCCTTGTGGTGACGGCATAGTGGAACTCTCAATGAAAGCACCAATGTCGGTGTCAAAACCGGCGGATCTCGGGTAGGGGGTCCCGAACTGTGCGTCTAAGGCGGATGGTAACAGGAGGCGGGGGACACAATGTTTACCCAGGTTTGGGCCCTCTCGATGGAAGTAACACCCTACTTCCTGCTTGATTGATCTTGATGATATGAGTATTACAAGAGTTGATCTACCACGAGATCGTGAGGCTAAACCCTAGAAGCTAGCCTATGGTATGATTGTTGTTGTCCTCTGGACTAAACCCTCCGGTTTATATAGACACCAGAGGGGGCTAGGGTTACACAGTGTGGGTTACAAGGGAGGAGATCTACATATCCGTATTGCCAAGCTTGCCTTCCACGCCAAGGAGAGTCCCATCCGGACACGGGACGAAGTCTTCAATCTTGTATCTTCATAGTCCAACAGTCCGGCTGTCCGAGGACCCCCTAATCCAGGACTCCCTCACTGGGCCACACATAAGCATGACGCGTTGTTGGGCTAGGCCCAGAACAGTGCGCGGGCAGGTGGGGCGGATTTCTACTCCAGTAACTTTTTCATCCGCTGCGCTTCCCCACGACCCGCGTTGAACGCGCGGCCTGGAGGGTTGTGTGTGATGTGGGGGTCATGCGTGGGGCGGTTCCCGCACGCATGCGTCACATCCTGGTAAAAAGGCGGCTCACGCCTTCCCCATAAAAAGAGGGAGACGCAGAGGCACGGCTCATTTACTTAGTGGACTCGGGTCGTGGTCTTCAAGGCATCCGTGCCCCACGATCACGAGGTGGGGAACGGTCGCCTCACCCGCCCCCTCGATTCTGCTTGCTCACCGCGTGTCCCGCATGCAGGTGGCAGGCGGTGGAGGCAGGAAACCAGGCTGTCATTGATTGGGGCAGCGGGTCGGTCTCGATTCCCTGTGCCCCCGATGGCCTGATTGGTCGAGTGGGGCGGCCGAGCCCCGACCCCGCCCCTTTATAAGAAGGGGGAGGGGGATGGCATCCCACATCCTTTCATCATCCGCCTCCATTCACTTTGGCTCCTTTCTTCTATCTGCCATGGCGAGAGGAGGCGCCGACCCTTCAACGGTGGCGGCGAGGGTCGCTACTCGACAGCGCGTCCCTCCTTCCCAAGAGCTCGCGGCGGCGGAGTCGGCCATGAGAGGAAGGGGGAGGGGGCGAGGCCGAGGTCGCCGTGGCGCTCGGGGAAGAGGGGGACGGGGTGGCACACCAGCCTTGCCTCCTCCTGCGATGCCTCCCCCGATGGAGGGCCCTGTCAGGGACCAGCCCTGTGAGTTCTTCATCAGGCTGCGCCGGCCACCGCGTCGTCGTCTTCGTCTCCCTACCCCATTTTCTCGGGAGATGGAGCTCGATCCACCCCAGACCCTCAGGTTGCACATGAGGGGCTGTGGGAACGGCGGCACGCGGGTCGACGTCGACTTCCCCGCTCCTCATGTAATGTACCTTCATCACGGATGGAAGACGTTCGCTCGTGTCCACAGCCTGACGGCGGGGCTCGTTCTCTACTTCAAGTTAATGGAGGACGGCCTGCTCTCCGTCAAAGTCTTTGGAGATCTTGGAACTCGCCTAAAGTGCTATGTGGAGAGCTCCTCCGACGATGAAGATTCTTGCTCGAGCGGGAGTGACGAGGAGGACAGCGACAACGACGATGAGGGCATCGAGCGGGGCGACGCCGACCTAGACTCCGACTGACCGCGTCGTTCCTTCCTCGGCCACGCGCCCTGCCGAGGGCCTTCCTCATCAAGCTCCCCATCGGCGCGTTCCCCGCCACCTCCTTGGGCGGCTGGCGTAGGAGGGCCGGAGAAGGCAAAGAAGGCGGGCCGTCAAGTCGGAGTACGAGGGCACCGACGCCTTCATCGCGTATTGTCGGCCCACTGCCTCATCTTCCAGCTCCTCTCCCGGCACTGGGATGTTCTCTTGGTGCCTTCTTCTCCTTGTACCTTGCCTAGGCGCCCTTTTTGCCCTCCTGCTATCTTGTTCCACCTTCTGAGGAGAGGGACAAGAAAGGGATTACGGGCATCTTATCTCTTTTTAGTTTGTAAGCCTGCGGGCACTTGTTAGATTTAAAACTTGTAATCCCCTTGCTCATGTTTTTCATCCCGTATGAACTGTACCTATATGGGACATTTTTAATGAAAAAGGGTGCTTGTCGGGTTCTTTGTGCGTGAGCGAGGCCCATGCCAAGGAATGAATCCTTGTTATTTTTAAGATAAACATTGTCGCCCAGCAACAGGCCTTGTCGTCCCCTTACTTCAGTCGACCATTCTCACGCTCTTGGCGGAGGCAGGGGCGAAGTAGACTTAGGCCCTTCGTTTATTTCCTCGCCACCATGACTACGTCCCGGTTCCGACCCAGGGACTTGGGTACAGGAAAAGGGGGGAGCACGGTGGTCCGGGAGCAAAACGAGGTTTCATATGTCCCAACTTCGTACGAAAATGCACAATAGAGGATAAAAGACTTATCTGAATCTGCAGCCCACGGCAGCCTTGGCTTGCCGTGGTTGGATTCTTGTACCTGCAGCCCCGGGCAACCTTGGCTTGCCGAGGCCGGAGCGCCGGCTCGTTTTCTTTCTTCCAAACAGCTCAACAGAAACATCCATGTACCCTACGAACCAAAGAGGACGGAAAGGAACATAGAAACACACACTCGACCTCTATGCTAGGGGTTAGTCGCCGCTAAGCACTATCAACCCTAACCGAGGGAGAGACTTAACCTAGCATGCATGCTAAAACTTAGGGCGCGAGCGCTTCATTTATTTATGCTCGTGGTCCGCTACCGGCTTTGTACAGAGGGTTACATGCCTTGTCGGGCAAGGCTTGTACAAAGGTGGTTTGCCGGAGGCCCCGCAATCGCACCTTATGGGTAAAACTTCATGAAGATGTTCAATGTTCCAGAGTTGCTCACCGGAATAGCATCTTCGGTCTCCAGCAGATCGCCGTGCCCGGTGACTCAGACATACACGATAAGGGCCTTCCCACTTTGGCGTCAACTTGTTGGAATTCTTGGCCGACTGAACGCGCCGAAGAACAAGGTCGCCTTCCTCAAAGCTTCGGGCATGAACCTTGCGGCTATGGTAGCGGCGCAAGGCTTGCTGGTAGCGCGCTGCTCTCACAGCCGCCCGAAGACGATCTTCCTCAAGGAGCGTTGCGTCATCTTGCCGCAATTGCTCTTGCTCAAGCTCGTCATAAGCGAGCACTCGAGGTGACCCGTATGTGAGTTCCATGGGGAGAACTGCTTCTGCCCTGTATACCAGGGCAAAGGGTGTCTGGCCGGTGGCTCGATTTGGCGTCGTTTTGATCGACCAAAGAACCGTCGGTAACTCATCAATCCAGCTTCTTCCACTCTAGTGCAGCCTGTCAAAAGTCTTGGTCCTCAGGCTTCGCAGTACTTCAGCATTTGCCCTCTCCGCCTGGCCGTTGCTCCGTGGGTGTGCCATGAAAGCGAAACGGACCTTGCTGCCGAGGTCCTAGATGTATTGCATGAAGGTGTGGCTTGTGAACTGCGTGCTATTGTCGGTGATGACTCTGTTTGGCACACCAAAACGGCAGACTAGCCCCTTGAAGAACTTGACGGCTGACTGTGTTGTCACCTTCCTCACTGCTTCCACCTTCGGCCACTTTGTGAACTTGTCGATTGTAACGTACAAGTACTCAAAGCTCCCGACAGGGCGGGGGAAAGGGCCCAGTCTGTCGAGCCCCAGACCGAAAATGGCCAGGAGAGAGGGATTGTTTGAAGGGCTTGGGCTGGTTGATGAAGCTTCTTCGAATGGAACTGACACGCTTCACACTTGGTTACTAGTGCCGTCACATCCTGGAGGGCAGTGGGCCAGAAGAAACCTTGCTGGAACGCCTTGCCGGCAAGGGCCCTCGACCCTATGTGGGAGCCACATATGGCTTCGTGTATCTCCGCCAACAACTCTAGTCCTTGCTCCTGGGGAATGCACTTCCATTTCACACCGTTCGGTCTCTTCCTGTACAGGACGTCATTGTTGAACTGATACATAGCTGACCGACGGGCTACTTTCTCCGCTTCTTCCTGCTCCTCAGGAAGCTCCCCTGCTTGGAGGAATCAGACGGTATGTTGTGCCCATGCCGGAGCCTGGGGCTCAACGGCAAGGACTAAAGGCATTTCTTCTGCCATGGGAGGGGCCGTCTCTACGGCAAGGGCTTGACGCCCTGCCGGAGTCAGTTGCCCCTTGGCAGGCTCGGCATCCACGGCAACATCCTTGCCGGCGGCCCTAGGGGGCTCGGCGGGAAAGTACTTGCCGGTACCTGATTTCCTCCGCTTGTTTTGCTCTGTTGATGGTTCAACGGATGGTTGAGTTAACCGAAGCACGAAAGTACCTGGTTCCACAGGTAGCTTGAATGTCGCACGCTTTGACAGGTAATCGGCGATGTCGTTCTCCACTCG